>SNQJ01S0175926.1:0-10024 GCA_010110895.2 Picea sitchensis | reverse complement strand
ATTACAGACGTAGCAACAAATGAAAGAAAGGAGAAATCAAAGGGATTTATCGCTTGTCCTTCCCAGGGCAAGGAGCAACCAAGTTTATTTTTAGAAGCGAATGAACAACCACTTCAATTACGAATTAGCGAGTCAAATCACAAAAAATCAATATCATGTATTTTCAAACCTTCAAAGTAACGAAGTGAAGGATGCCCTTTGTCACCGTTTCTTTTCCTCATGATAACTTACGAATGGAAGTTAAAACCTAGAGATATCCTTATTTCACTTTCTATTTCTGCGTGATGTTTTTCTGTTTGGAACTCGTTGATGTTTTGCTTTTCGGAACTGGTTGTATCACAGAGGCCGAGTACTTGAAAGAGCAGCACGTACGAAAATCAATTCGCAGAAATCACCCATTTTATTTGTACATAATGTTTTGTTATTGGGAACGCTTTGTACATAATGTTTTGTTATTTGGAAGGCTTTGTATGAAACAGGTTGAATACTATAAAGAGCACCAGGAATGGAAATCAATTCACCGAAATCACCCATTTTACTTAATTTCATTTTTAAAGACTTCAATTTAGGGCCACTCATTTACCAAACCTACACAAAATATCTAAACTCTATCAACAAATCAGAACGAATTTACACCTTTTGGGACATAATTGCAGATAATTCTTTAAAATTCTCTGCTACCTATTCTTGGCATGCTTGGATTTACTAAAATGAGTGAAGAACGAACCTCTAGACATACGCATTTTAATAAGTTTTGTGACGGTGGAATTGTTATGATAAAGTGGAACAGCGTTTTCACCAAAACCAAATACTGACAAATAAACACATGGAAGAATGAATGGGATCGAAAGGGACGGACGACTTACTCGTTGTCGCTTGCAAACTCGTGAATCATGCCGGTTTCAGAGCAGATGATAACGGCGACTTCACCATCGCAGAGAACAGAAAGCTCGGATGCTTTTTTAAGCAAACCGTTCTTGCCTTTCGAGAAAGTAGCGTGGCGGCTTCTAGGGTTTTGAACGCGTTTCATCTCTATCTTCTTCTTTCCCATTTCGAGGACTTTATGAACCGGAGATGGGATGTCTGGCTTCCGTGTTTTGTCCACGGCTAGATTTATATTGTAGTTTTTAATGTACTGGTCGCTTTGTTCATTGCATGTAAGCATCTCCACTGAAACCTCGAGTTACAACCTGCTTGTCCGTATCAAGCATCAAAATCAACTCGCTGTTCATCGCCGAAAGCGACCTTGCCTGGAAAAGCCAGCCAACTCGTACAAGAAGTATCAAATATTTTCCATTGGAGAGAATCTAAGCCCCGTCTACTATTCATGTATGCTCGCTTCTCTATGTGGAAAAGTGAAATGTAAACGTTCAGGGTATCAATACGATTAATGGTAAGTTTAACCGGTTGGAATGTGAGTTCCATTGGCCGTTGACAGAGTTATCCTTTATGGTTGAGTACATTATGATCTCCTCGATGTGAGCGTGAGTTCTAGTGGCTATATGGAGATATAGTAGTACTGTAAATATCATGTATGGAGATATACAAGTAGTGTAAATATTATAAATGGGAATAAAATCCATGACAAATGGTGTCATCTCATATGGCAAGACCTCTATTTTATCACCTTTTGACAATGGCAAAAACTTCTATTTTCTCACCTTTTGGTGGTTAGCTGAAAATGTGTTGTGATTTATAGTGTTTTGAGAGTGTACTAGGTTAGGTGAAAATGTGTTCAGATTTATAGGGTTTTGAGAGGGTTAGTTGTTGGGTGAAAATGTACTAGGTTAGGTGAAAATGTGTTCAGATTTATAGGGTTTTGAGAGGATTAGTTGTTGGGTGAAAATGTGTTGTGATTTATAGGTTGATAACTTAATTTAATTTTGTCAAATGAATTTAGTTTGGATGGTTATGACTAATGATTGGTTTTATTTTTTAGTCATTTAATTTTAAATATAAATATTTTATTTTTATAAACTTTGTATTAATTATTAATATTTTTTATTAATCAATTAATTTAGAGACATTTATTTGAACTCATAAAAAAAACCTACTTATAAATATAATAGCAATGACTTGCTAAAAAGTTGTATAATTTATGTATAGGAAGTATCTCTTGAGGTCAATTTAGGTAAGTAATGTTGGTAAATCTCATACAAATTTAGAGTGTTTATGTAATTGGTTATTTTGTAGGGTATCTCCTTCTAAGGCTAGATTTACAAAGACGGGTCTCATATATAATAACTGTTTTTGCGAGGGAATTTTGAAATTTATATGGTGTTCACCATTTTTGTTAATGTTCAAACTTTTATCACACTTCATGATAAGGATAATGTGTCAATTGTGAGACACTACCCAACTATTCACTAAATAACAATTTATCTTAAAATCTCAATTTACATCAATTTTTTCATGGCCTAAATTTTTAACAAAGATAAATCCATAAATTACTCAATTAAATAACCATTTATTTGAAATTTTCGAAACTTTAATGAAATTTGTTCAAGTCATGAATGTTTTAGGAGAATTATTATATTCCTCACATTATTATTATTATTATTATTATTATTATTATTTATATTTAATAATAATAATATGGGCCATGACAAACTTCAAGTGCACCTTATGGGCTAATAAAATACTAACCTCATGGAATGTCAAGTTAATGATCTATTTGTGGTTTTACTTCTAGCCCTCCATCTCTCTTCATATTTTATAGATGCTCAACTATTTCTAAGACCTCTTTAAACATACACCTACAGTAACAATCCTCTTTCACAATGATTTGAACATTATGCAGATAAATCTTGTTCTTTTCCTTGAGTGGGTGTTCAACTAAAGTTGAGGTGTGAATGAGTTCATTACATATATCTATGTTGTGTTCCTTCATCCTTACTTGGATGGATCATCATGTTTCTCTATATGAGATCTTCCATGGGAAAAAAAAAAACCTTGTAGATTCCTTTTGTTGACAAAGATCTATGGAATATTTGATGGAATTCATTAATTGTTTGATGGTATAAGGAGGCTTCAATGAAGTTTTGACCTCGTTTGTAACATCACCAAAAATAAATTATTTTTAAGTTTGAAATTTCTTACGAAATTACCTCCATTTTTGGTAAATTCGAAATTGAAAAATTTTTGCCATTTATGGCAATTCCGAATTTTGAATTTAGTTAATTGTAATGAATGATTATGACTATTGGGCAGAGATCTCATTTGACCCAACTAACTATTTGACTATGACACTTGTATGAAACAAAATATTTTATAATTATTGTTGATGGACAAATGGAACAACCATGTTAAAATCAGCTGACCATGACTCCATGAGAGGGGAACATGTTGGAACTACCTCAGGGTTGAATGTGACAAGTGGAAAATCAATAATTTGGCCATTGGCATCCCCTGAAAAATCGGGGATTTGGAAAGATGCGAAAATTTCCAAATAGGAAAAAGACCGAGGAAAAAATGGTTTTGGATATATAGCATATGGGAGGACGCAGGACGTTGCCGAGTATGCTAAGGAAAGGAATTGTCTCTTGTTGTTATGAACACTGTATTATGAGTGTGAGGCAATGAGAAGTTGCAAGAAAACTATAGGACTATTGTTGAGTAGAAATTCTTAGTTCACCCTCATGGATTCATGGTCAGGCTAGGGGGAGAACAGGACAAGTGATTTGTTTTTTCTATTCTAAGGTTGGGAGGAACGTGGTTGCTCCATTTGTTTTTTCAATGAACTAGTTCAGATATGTTCATATACTCCTTTCTGATTTTATATATCTCTTGCTTTAAATGGCTATCAGAACACATCTATATATTATTGGGCGAATTATTTTCTGTTGAATGTCTTTCTAATTAAAGAATCATGTTTTTGATTTAAACGACTGAAAGAGAGTGTAACTAGTATGACGTTGTGTGATCTATTGATGTGAATTAAACTACGAATTGATGGAATAAATGTAGGATAAACCCCCTGCCAGTTTAATTTTATACTTCAATAAAAAAAACTGTCTGTACATCCAAGCCTTGAGTAGAATCAGAATTATATGAGTACGCTGGAATGTTTAGAGTTCAAAATGAAAATCCGTCTGAATCTATTTTTGGATCGTATAAATTCTGTGTTTATATAAGTACAAAATAAAAATTAATTATACACTTGTATTCCTACTGTAAAGAATTATACAGATCCATAACCCTCACAAATTATCGAAGTAATCTTAAGACAACATTGAATATTCATATAGCTTTATATACATACAACATTGAATATTCCTATAGCGTATACATATATATATTATATCAATATATATGTACATGCCTGTACAGAAGTTTGATATTCTATCTTTCTACTTTTCGTTGAGATTTGATTTAAAAAGGATGTAAACCTTCGAAAATACATAAGTTTAATTCCATACATTGCATGACTATAAGTTCAAATTGTACATATAACAGATAACGAAGTACGATAGAAGATAACAGTCTTAGTGGAATTTTTGGAATACATAATGACATAAAATTAAACAGTATGCAAAATCGAAATAAGAGACCTGGAAAGAAAATTATTATGAAAGGTAAATGAATAGACTAACAGATAATAAATGAGAATCGGAGATAGTGCGAAAGAGTAAAGGCTACAAGATTAAACTAGAGATTGTCGAATTTTTCTCCATAAGATCCAAGGAAAAATCAAGACGGAATAACTGTCATTAGAGGCGTGTTGATATCCAATTCCAGAATCATTCATTAATAGATCTATTTCTCTCAAGAGTGATTGTTCGTATTGCCACCCAAAAATTGACTACACAACTCTTAAAATGCAACCATATTCAAAACTATGCAATTTAGTCAGTTACACTTTAATAAGGTTGTGATCTTTATTCCTTCCGATTAAATTTTAAAATACAGAGCTAAAAGACCGGGATATCCTTTCAATGGACTCTTCCATTCACAATGTTAACCTTCTAGTTTAGATTCATATCAGCTCATAGAAAAACCTAGGGTACTCCTTTAAGAGTGGCGAATTAAAACCTGTATACCTTTTTCACATGTGACAGGAGCCTACATCCGAATTTACACATGGTCAAAGTCCCTGTAAAGAATTTAAAATTTACATTAGTATTATATAATAGAAGTAAAATGGATGAAATTTTCAACAGAATGATCAATGACAGAAGGAGTTTAATTCAGAGTGGTACTCAACTCATGGCTGGAGATCTGGAGTCCTTTCCCTTGTCACGTTTTGGTTGGATAGATATCCCAGGCCGAGGGGAGGATGGTCCAAGGATTCCTGATGGGTACCCTCACAAAAACAGGGTCCCATCATTAGTTTTGGGTGCCAAAAGCATATAAAACAATTGTTGTATGAAATGAAATAAAATAATCAGTGCTAACATTTAAAATATGAATTGCATAAAGTGAGTCGCGCGAACAAGCCGAAGGCATCGTGTAAATGCTTCACACGAAACAAATACTATTGCGTTAATGATGAGATTAGAACCTATCCTCGATCGACAGTCTATATTGAAGAAGGTATTTATAAATCAACGCTAAATACAGATATTAATCCTTATTACTGAATTTTACCACACTCTAAATGGCGCATAATACCCAGAAATAATGATAATAACAGTAGGAGACATTCTTAAATCAAGAAGTTTCATAAACTCAAACATACACCAACAGAGGGACCGTAAAGCGTGACAATAATAGGGAATAACGAAACCCTAGGATTGAATTACATACGAAAACTACACAAGTGTAAATTCTCAGAATCAGAATAAGGAGGTGAAATGCCGAGACCTTCAAAGAGATTGAGACTAGAAACAACTGAATAATCCAACTTATACAAGAGAAGGAATAATCCATAAATATTACCAGGAATAACGATTAGGGGAAAAATTAATTTAAAGTTATAGCAAGAGTTACAGAACGAATATTACTCTCACTTTAACGAATTCCAAAGTTCCACTCTATCAATTAAATCATAGTAGCCTCTTAAAACTTACCAGGGAAGACGGATATCGTTGTCTGTCCCACCGAGTAACGACCTCCAAGTTGACAGTCTCCCCTTCTGAGAAAATAACACATGGAGCCATTTCAGAGGACTTCACAATAACAAAAGAAAAACTCGCTTAACCCTAAGAGAAACTCTCACTCTGCAGATTAAATGTCGAGGGTACAAAGGTTGGTCTGTCCATGTGATGGGGAAGAGTTGGCGTAATTAGATTGGAGAAAGGGTCAGGTGAAAACCATCGAAACTCGCACACACAGAAGCTCCATTAATCGTAGGAGAAGAGCCTTTAACTCTTTTCTCACAAGTACACCCTTCTTCCCATGTCAAGAACGTGAATTTAATAACAGTCCCTTCATGACATGACTAATTGAGACACATTAACTACAACTATTTCTCTTTAGCTAACTTATCGTTCAATGAAGACTTAGTGAGACACTGCGTAGTTAAGACAGAGTTAAAGGAGGACTAGTGTGGGATTTCGTTACGTGAACTTTTATGTAAATGGACTGAAAGATCACTAACTACGAATAGTTCATAATGGAATATGTTTAACGATTTGGATCATACCATGTGATGGTGCCAAGTGTCTTATGATTAAGCCACTTATATTCTACAAGGAATATAATCCCAACCCCATGACTTTATATGTGGTATATGAATTTTATTTCAAAGACAAATTAAATAGACCTGCGCACAAACATAGAAAACTCATGCTTAAGGAGCGATGAGGGCTCCTAAGTCTAAACTAATATATATATATATATATATATATATATATATATGTGAGTAGGTTTGAGACCAAAGGGAATTGCTAGAATTTTGGTGATTTATCCATATAAGTTTTCTATCCAAAGTAAGTTAGACTGGTGGGGAAAAGGCATCATGTGGTAGGCATAATATAATATACCTCACAGATATTTATAATAGGAATGAATATTTCCTCCTTTTAACAACAAATATAAAAAATGAAATTGGAGATTAATGTCCCATAGAATTTTATTTTTTTTATTGCAAATTTTGAGGTACATTACATGGTTCCCTTTTAGAATTTATGCAATCTTATCTATGACATCTTGAATGTATGGTAAGAAATATTCATGGCCCTCTAATTGATCTCTTTGGCCCTTAGATAGATATATTTTTAACATCACCATCTCTATAACCAAAGATTTTAAAGACCTTCAACAAATGGTTGTATTATTTAATAATGTGATCTTTATCCAAAACCATTAAAGCTCTAGTAGCCAAGTTATTTATGACTCTCATCTTTTGAGTAGGATAGTGATGTGAGTTTGCATGTAAGTATCCTCTTGTATGGGTTTGGTTAACACAGTTTCCTTAATCCTTGATGAAGAAATGTGTGTTCCACTAGTAGTTTAGGTAACCTTGCAACATACTTGGCTAGCTCATAAGTGGGTGAGCCAACTTTGTTCACTATAATTCTTGTAGGAATTCCCTCTTTACAAATCTTACATAATCCATGAATTCTTGAAGTTATCTCACCGCATTGTATAACCCACTTGTTGATTCTCTCATATATATTAGCATTTTTATGACCTTTTTTTACCTCCTTAATAATATTGTTGATTGTATTCTTTTTAATATTCTTGTAACTACCATTAATGGTAAGAGGTTGTAATGTACTTAACCAACAAAAACAATTATTGAGCAATTATTCAAGAAATATTAATTGTAGAAAAGTATATTGGAAAGACTCTAATATAGAACTTGCATAATATAAACCTTGTGTTCATAATGTGGAAAAGAGATATCTATGTTCATGTCCATGTTTAATGGGTTGGCCTTCTTTGAGAAAAGCCTCAATATAATAACAACACTTTACAAAACATTCCATAATGTAATAGCTTTGTAAATATATTCTCTCTAGTAAAACCCTAATTGTATGTGGACTTATAACTAATTAGTACCAACCACTTAGTGGGAATTATTTACTAAAGAGGACCATTATACATTAAGGAACTACCAACTAACTACCTAATGGACCTTATTCAAATAATATGGATTCACACATTAATTACTAATTCCTAAGAAAAATAAGTAGGGAGGTTAGGGTAATTCCTTAACATGCCCTCACTATTTAGGAGTAACATTGTCTTGAAGGCTAGAGGTGCATAAATTGTTGTAAATTTTTTGTTGGTTCCCAAGTGGTTTCATTTTCCTTTGTATTGTTCCACTACATTAGGATATGTTGAATTGTGTGTTGGCACAATATGTGTTATCTTGTGGTTAGTACTGCCCTCATTTGTAGCCAAATGGAATCCTCTTTTTCAAGTTCTACAAGGTTGGTTTGAACTCAAAAATTTGGCCCAAGAAATTCCTCAAATAGGACACATGAATGTTTCAGTGAATATTACAATGGGATAGAAGAGCCAATCGATAACCAAGTAGACCATTGTGCTATATTATTTGATAGGGTCCATAGAATTTATGTGTTCTCTTCTGGAGCCCTTGTTTTTTAGAGAGTACTACTTATAGGGATGGAGATGAAGGAAAACATAATCCCCTTATTGAAAAGAACTCTTATAGTGATGTTTATCAACATTTGCTTCATCGACTTCAATCGAAAACCATATTATCCTTAAGTGCATGAAGAGTAATTGTCTTGGTACTGAGTATGTAATCAACTCTTAGAACCTTAGATGTGTTATGTAGATAGGAAGTGACTAAATGAGGTTTTTATCCATAGACAAATTTATAAGATGAATTTTTTGAGGTGTTATGTGATCTAGGTGGATATCGATGGCCACCCACCTATTTCAACTGGCTCAAAATAGTCTTCTGGCAATTTACTATTTTTAGTAG
Organism: Picea sitchensis; assembly: GCA_010110895.2. Taxonomy (NCBI): domain Eukaryota; kingdom Viridiplantae; phylum Streptophyta; class Pinopsida; order Pinales; family Pinaceae; genus Picea; species Picea sitchensis. Next base: position 1,185 of record SNQJ01S0175926.1, on the reverse strand, counting down.
TTTTTTGGTTCCTAAACTTCTCGAGCCATTTTAAGGGCCTAAATGAAGATTTTTTGAGATTGAGCACCTCAATGATAGCTAAAGGCTCTGTTTGAGCACCCAAAATGAATCGCCTTGACAATACCTTTCCAAATAGCTATCATGCGCACCAAATGGGGACCGTATGCCAAAGTTACGCCCTCGAGAAGTTGATACACCAAACTGCCCAAAAAGGGGTCCACAAAATTGTTGGCTTTTCATCTTTTGGGGTTAGGGTTTTGGATTTTCGTTATGTTAAAAAGGCCTTTAGAGCCTCATTGTAATCATGTTCTTGTGAATGAGCGTAGCTATCACATATCTTCTCAGAGATAGGTTGCCACCATTCTAGCAAGTCTTTCACTCTATAATTTTACAGTTTGTACATTTCGCTCATTAATAGAAATTGTGTATTACTGTATCTCCATGTTTATATCTCTTATTTATTTATATTAAATTATTGGATATATGATATATCTCTGTACATTTATTTATTATATCTCCACTCTAATTTCATGCCGAAAATAATCTGGATCAGTCGAATTAGAGTAGGTTGCTCTTGATCATTTTTTCAGTGCATGTCCCCAACGAGGTACGAGTATAGAAATTTGGGTCTCGATATTTTCTCTCTCGAGGACAATCAATCTCGCACACCCAAGAAGCCCTCCATGGTGGAATAAAAGAAAAATGATGGAGTGAAAGATTCTATTAATCTGTTGCTTGAGCAAGCTCTCACGCGACAGAGGGACGAAATGATGGAGAATTCTTCCTACATCCTTTAGTACCTGCTAATAACAACAGGCATGTCTTCATCAACTGACCACTTTGGAGGCACCTCTCCTTTCAAGGTACAAGTTAATTTTTATATTCCTATATTTGAAAGACAGATAAATGTGGATGCCCTAGAAAAATGGTTAAATCTACTATAAGGTTATTTCTCTGTTCATAATTTCATCGACAGAAAAAATATCACATTTTCACTCCTTAAGTCTCTCCCCCATGTCAAACATTAGTGGGAAAATTACTGGGAGAAATGTTAAGAACCAAACATCAATATAGCATAGAAAAACCTCAGGAAAAGTACTCAACGCCTTGAAAAAGAGATAATTTCAGATAATAAGCCTCTTCGAGGGGGCAACCTCCTTTTACCCCACTTAAATGTTCAAGTAC
>SNQJ01S0175925.1:8325-20034 GCA_010110895.2 Picea sitchensis | reverse complement strand
GAACATGCATCTTATATGTGAATTATTGGGTTATATGTCATAATCAAATACAAATCAAACAGAAATATTGAACACATCATATGGCAGGACAGAAAAAGTACTTCTTTATATTAATCTCACAAAGTCACTTACAAATGAGATCGGCGACTACTCCTCGAACATGGTCTGGGATCCTCTTCACCAAGCTCCAACTGCTTCCACGTATTTTTATCCTCTCACAATTCTCTCTAGGGAAATGGCATAAGCTATGAATGAGGAAAAAGGGAAGAATAGGGAATTCTAGCTCAAAACTCACAATGTGGCTACAAATTCTTGGGGCAAGGGGGGGAAAGTGAAATGGGCAGAGTTTCACTGTTCTTATTCTTAGATTTGGAATGAGACCCCAACACCTCCTTTTATATGACAAAAAGGATGGTTATTCGGTTGGGTGACAGGCTATCGGCGGTGGGACAGTTGGAAAACTACCCAATAGCCCATAATCTCAACGAATTCCTTGCAACTTTGTAATTTTTACAACTTTTGTGAGTATACGCAGGTTGTAATGGTGCAGCTATCATATGTACGTGAGTTGTAATGGTGCAGCAAGTGTGTGTACGCGGGCAGTAATGGTGCAGGGCACGTACATCTTCAAAAATGTGGTTTTTAAGAAGAGTTGCTCAGTGATGGCTTGGAAAAAATAGCAAGTAAGCTAGCATGATGTCAGGTATGCATGTGTGGTGTAATTTAGGGTTATAACAGATGCCCCCTAATGTTTGAGGTTAGAAGAGCATCTGATGGCCGAAATACATTACAAATATTCCCCAACGTACGAAGCGAGTAAGCCCGGGACTAGAGTTCAAGAGGTGCCATTTGCAAAAATAATAATTGTCTCACTGAGGCGGGCATACCCATGCTCCGGATGAAATAAATCATGGTTTCCAATAAAATACACTGCAGATCCATGTCATATAACTATATAAAGTGTAGTTGCAAGCAATACACAACGGATCTACATCTCAAAATCAAAGATAGACATGTATAGTATCCATCTTCAAGAAGCCAATGATGCCTAATGGTTGGAGATGAGGCCTTCAGAGCTCGAGCAAAAAATTCAAGATCTTAAAAACTCGGGTAGGAGTGTAATGTGAGTGTACAAATTCACTACCCAGAGGTCTTCGACGGCTCATCAGGGAATAGACAAGAGGATCTCGGTGATCAGGCAGAGAACTTCAGTGATTTCGAATAAGGACTTGATTGGAATTTTGGGATTGTCGGGCATGAGGGAAAGAGATAAACTGTAGAGACATCGACTCAAGTTGAGTAAAACTTCCCTTGGAAAATTAGCATGACCAATGATCAGACTCAGGCAGCATGACATTGACATAAGTTCACGATGCAGGAGGAAACGCAAACTCTCCGTGTGTTTGGAATAATAACCAAACAAAGGAGGACACATCTCTATGTAACGAGAACAACTTCTTAAGGTCAAATTAAATCCCAATGCTTGACGACAAACAAAATAATGTGCTTTTTCCAAGGGCAACTCATTGTGTTGCCATAAAAATAAAATACTTTTTTCATCCTCTTTTTGGGGTATATTTGTTTTTTTTGTCTTTTTCAATAATTTTGGAAAGTTTGAAAAAGAATAAAAGAATGCTACGTTACAAAGGAGGAAACGAGTGTCGCAAGAATACTAGTTCCAAGCGCAAGGAACATATTAATGCTCAGAGCAAGGAGACATGTGCATGGAAAGGACACTCGGGAAAATTCCTCCATGGGTCAAGGTGTCAAGACGCAAAGGCAAAGTGCTACAAGGCTTGCGTATAAGGCATGCTTCAAAGGTTCAGTTAAGAGCAACATGGAGCCGGCATTAGGCCAAAGACACAGAGATGCAAATGTAATTAATAGGACACTATGATAATGTCCTTCAATGTAATTTTAAACAAGCCCAGAGAAGGTAATCTCGGTAGTCTTTCATTTTTAGAGAGTCTGAAAAAGCGCAAAAGAAGACTCCACTGGGGTACCTTTTTCGAAGGTAGTCTAGTCAGTTCAAAAAGGGGGGTAAACTAGCACCGAAAATACGTCTATTCAAAAACCATTTTAACGAGTGTGACAAAGACAAGATCACGCGGCAATCTTTTCAATTTTAAGGAGTCTGAAAAGATCTTAACTATGGACTCGCTGCTTGTTTCTATATTTAGTCTCCTTAGCCCGAAAAAAGTGAAATTTGTTGAGGAGAACTCTCCTGGCGAGACGAATCTCCTGAGGTGTACCTTTTTCCTCCTTAATCTACAGGTCAGAAAAATGGATAAACTCATGCCAGTAGATGTTTTTTTCAACCAGTTAACAAGTGTCAAAGAACAAGGTCACTCGACGATCTTTTCAATTTTAAGGAGTCTGAAAAGAGATTAACTATGGACTCCGTAGAGGACGTTCTTCTGGACAAGTTTAACGAGTGTGAAGGAATCATGTCACTTGGTTATCTTTTCAATTTTAGGGAGTCTGAAAAGAGCTTAACTGTGGACTCTGTGGGGGTTCCTTTTATGTATATTCAGTCCCTCAGGCCCGAAAAAGGCTTAAACTTATACCTGAGAATACTCTTCTAGCGAACCAAAGTTCCTAGAGCGTACCTTTGTTCATAAAATTGACAATCCGAACTGAAAAAGCGGTAAACTACCGCCAGACAGACATGCCTTCAAGTTTTAGTTTGGTAAGCGTGAAGGACAACAAGATCGCTCGACAATATTTTCATGTTTAAAGAGTCTGAAAAGGGCTTAAAAGAATACTCATTTTCTGGGAGTCTCGAGGGTGAGGTCAAGAGTGATGACATATCAAATGTATTATTCCCAAACTTGTAATCAGGACAAGACTAACAAGGAATCCCGAGCCTAAAGTCATTATTGACGACATGGACACCAAAATACAACCAGGATCTACCTAAGGAATCCATGTAGAGGTAGGCTCTACCACTAAATTACGACACTTCTAAAGCAGCAATGATGGTTTCGTGTCGCAATTCGATGGGATTGATCCTATGGCAAAGAGGAAAAGACAACGAGATGCAAAAAGTGGAGGTGGAATCCTAACTTAAATGCAAAAAGTTGGAAAAACGACTTTTACCAAAGAATCTTTAAAAAGTGACCCATCTCCCAAAAAAATTTCCAAACCAAAAGTGAAGTGTATCGTAACATCCAATGAGAAACTCAAGAACCACATTAAATGATTTTCAAGCTAGAAAAATTGACAAAAGGGTCCAAAAAATGACAAAAAGGGCCAAAAAAGTCTATAAATAGAAGCTGGCAGCTCATTATCACCATTGTAATTTAAGAATTGACCAAAAAGCTAAAAACACCCATTTGTTAAAAGAGTTGATTATGGGAGCTTCAAAGGACCAAACGAACTTCTGCTCGGACCAAGTAAGTACAAATCAACCCCCCTTGCATTTCAATACTTCCTTTTTTTCTTTTATTTTGGTTTTTAGAGGGGTGCACACTCCTAAAATGGGGCGGCCCTGCGTGTACGCAGGTTTTCCAAGGACAGCTCGTGTATTCCTGTGGAAAGAAAACAATCTTCCCACATGCATACATGATTGTTCCCAATACAGCCCACGTACACCCTCAAGAACTTGGAAAAATTTGAAAATACAGGAGTTAACTCCCCTTTGGACTTGTCATTTTGCAGGATGTATGCCCATTGGAGAGAGAGAGGGAGAATGAAGACAATGATATGTTGGTCGATGAGGACCCTGCATCTATAGCCGCATTGAGGCAATGCGGTTTGTGGAAATTCTACCGGTGTCCATTTATGAGGGAAAAACCCAGGCTGTTGAATGCCTTGGTGGATTATTGGCACCCCAACGCTGAGGCGTTTATTCTTGAGGGGCGGTCATTGAATCCAACAACTGAAGACATCTAATTCTTGATTGGCCTCTCGAGGAGAGGTGAACCAGTCAACCTACGAGTTTTTCCCCCCGGGCCTCATAACATTGTCGAGTTGATCGGATTACATTGTGAGGTCGGCACTGAGAAAGTAGGTTCTCAAGTGCCAATAAACAAGATCACCAACCTATAACTGAAAGTGATAGTTCTACTTACTGGGAGGATTATTGGATCTGCGTCCTTACATCAGGCCTCCTGGGCGCATATGCATTGTGCAGTGCAATGCTTGAATGCACATATATTCAACTGGAGCACGACCATGCTAGACTACATGAAGAGACAACTCACCGAGTTTCATGGGCAGAACAACAAGAACTTTGGATTTGGGACCATTATGTGCTCATTCTTCTTTGAAAGAGTACCCAATCTCAGTCCACGAGAGACAGTGCGAGGGAATGAAGCCTCACTCCCAGTAGTGTATAGATGGGCAGCATTGTTGTTGTGACAGGGGGGAGGAAGTACCATAGAGGCCTTCAACGATATCTTTTTTGACTGGTGGGCACGACAGATTCCAGCGATAGAGGACTACCCCTACACCAGGATCAACTTTTCTAGGGACCCGGACATGCCCATACCTCCCGGAGCAGAGTGAGGAGAGATAGGTACGTTTGTTTTTAATTTTTTTTGTTTCTTTTTATATATATCATTTTTATGGGAATCAGAGTATCTGACAACTATGTATTAGTTTATGTACAGATGTGGGACCAGTGCGTCCAGTAGACTTCTCGAGGACCATGTGGCATCCTTGACCAGAGGTAGTACCATCCGCCATCGCCGGACCAGCAGTAGCAGTAGTAGTAGCAGGGGGACCTCCGACCGAAGAGGCTAAGAGAGTTTTGAGACGGGTGGAGCGGAACCTCATCGTGCTCACTCGTGCAGTCCCTATGGCAGAGATCAAGGATCTCCAACCATCAATGCAACCTCACATAGTTGGGGTGCCCCGGACTTGGGTCCAAATCTATCGGCGTTTGGCAAACATCGTAGTTCACTATGGCAGGGCCAACAAGCCCCGCCCTTAGCTTGGGATGGACCATTTACATGCCGAGAGAACTTTTTGTATATTTTTTAGGGCATAAGCCCCGCAATGTATACTGAACATATTTTTTAGGCGCTTGCGCCCACCTATGTACTCTGAAACTTTTGATATATATGCGTATTTACATCTTTTATGTCTTATGGGTTACATTTATTTACAAATATATTTACATGTGTATGTGTGTGTTTTTTCTTACATGTGTGCAATATGTCAATCTAATACATGATTAGATAGAGTATCTGTTATTTGATTCAATCTCCTAGGAACATGGATATACGTAATGTAATCAAAGCTTCGTTCTAAGAGACGTACCCTAAGAAATCGTTGGTGTAGAGTAGGATCATAAATGCGATAAACCCCATTTAACTGGGACACAACCAGTTGTGCATCTAAGTAGACCTGAAGATGAGAGATACCATGCGAAAAAGCGTTACGAAGAAACTCTATTGTTGCGTTGTATTCGGAAACATTGTTTGTGGCGTCACCTAAACAGATACCTCCAGAAGATAGCAATTGGCCTTGAGGTGTGAATATCACCCAAGTTGCGAAAGCAAGCCTCCAAGTGTGTTGGCTAGCGCCGTCTACGAACCCAACGAACACCTCTTATTCAATTGACATCTTCCACAGTGAAAAAGATGACATCAAAAACTACACGTCCATAAAACAAAAAGACAAAAACTAAAATGTATAAGAACTATACATATGTACAACAAGTCACCCAAGGCGACCCACCTATGAGTAATACTTCTTGAGGTAGAGCCCATTTCTAGGCTCCACCAAATATTTCCCTTCGAATTCAACCAAATGATAAGCTCCCTTCTTTAATACTTCCTTCGTGATGAAAGGTCTGAACCACATGGGTTTGAACTTGCCTGCTCCCAGGGGATCCTTATCTTGGTCATAGACCAGGAAAAGGTCGCCTTCAGAGAAAATCCAAGGACGAATGAACCGATCATATTGACACTTGACTTTTTTCTTGTGAGACTTGTTAGCCAAGGATGCGTCACAACGTTGCTCATCGAGCTGCTCGAGATATAATAAGCGCTCCTTAAGTGGTGAAGTGTCTGGAAATAACTGTACTGTCAACTTTAGAGATGGGATTTGGCACTCTATTGGAAACACTACTTCTAGCTCGTAAACGAGTTGAAAAGGTGAGAAACTGGTTGCAGTCTTTACAGACGTTTGGTAGGCCTACAATGTTGAGTACAACATCAAATTCCAATTTGACTTGGCCGAATTGATCGTTCGCTACAGAAAAGTCTTGAGGGACTTATTCACGGCTTCCACCTGACCATTTACTTGTGGGTAGTAGGGTGACGAATTCTCTTGCCTCAACCCAAGATTTGATGTTAACTCAGACATCATTTTGTTCTGAAAGTGACTGTTGTGGTCAGTGACAATCTCCCTCGGGATGTTGAACCTTGCTATTATCTAATTGAACAAAAAGGGAGTTGTTGTCTCGCCATCATCTTTGAACATTGGCATAGCTTCGACCCACTTAGTGAAGTAATCTACTGCTACAATGATATAACAGTGCCCCATGGCTGAAGGGGGGTGGCATGTAGTATAATCAATCCCCCACTTAGTGAAAGGGCCAACTGTAATGACGGGAAACATAGGAGCGGGGTGTGCCTTCATCTTCCGAGAGAAGATATGACACGGGTGGCACTTGTTGACCGATTCAACACAATCCTTGATTAACGTCGGCCAAAATTAACCGGATCGTGGAATATTTTTGGTTTTTTCCAACCTAGACAAATGACCACCACATGCTCCAGTGTGGTAGTCGTTAAGAACGAGCTCTGCTTCTTCATGAGTGAGACACCGGTGAAAGATGCAATCTACACCTCGACGATACAAAGTGTCCTCGAGTATGAGATAGTTTTTATCCTGATGGCGTATACGTTGACGCTCGTCACGAGAAGCAGAGGCGGAGAATTTCAAAGTCTAGAGATAGACTAGTATATCTCCATACTAGGGGTCCGAAGATGAAATCAGAAAAAGATCTCCTTTAATCGGTGATTCTTCGGGCGTAACATCACCTGACTCGACCGGAAGTTCCGAGATAAGTTCTGCAAAGACCAATGACTTCTTAGATTTCGCAAAGATGAAATCCAAGTCAAATTCCTAGAGGATAAAAATCCATCTACTAATCTTTCCGTTGATTACACGTCGTGTCAACACGTATTGGAATGGATTCACAACGACAATGATGGTGGTCTTGCGAAACAGGATATAATGACGGAACCACTGGACAGCATGTACTGCTGCCAACACAAGCTTCTCAATGTGGGAGTAGCTGAGTTCTAGTCCAACCAGGCCTCGGCTCAAGTAATAAATCACATGTTCTCCAAGTAGATCATCCTCTTGAACCAATACCATACCGATGGTCGACTCTGTCACGGCCAAATACAATAAGAAATATTTATTGTAATTGGGTGGCCAAAGTAGAGGGGAAAACATGAGGGCACGTTTCAATGCTTCGAATGAGAACTGAGCGGCTTCGTCCCAATGGAAAGGGATGTCCTTCTTCAGTAAATGCATAAACCCTTTAGTGATCTCGGCATAGTTTGCGATAAAACACCAAATAAAATTGGCTTTTCCCTGTAAACTATGAAGTTGATCGAATCTGCATGGGGGAGGCAATTGAACTATCACCTCAACCTTTAGAGGATCGACCATGATCCCTGTTGTCGAAAATATAAAACATAAAAGACAACCCGACGTCATGCAAAAACTGCATTTGTTAGGATTCAAGGGAATCTGATAGTAGCGACATCGCTCAAAGATAAGTCAGAGGTGCATGGGATGATCAACTCTCTTATGAGATCAGGATGCTAAATCATCGAGATAGGCCTCGACTATGTGTTTGAGATCGTGGAAAGAAAAATACATGGCCCACTGAAAAGTGGCTCCAGCGTTCTTCAGGCCAAAAGGCATCTTCCGATAAGAAAATGTACCCCATGGACAGACAAAAGTTGTTTTATGCTGGTCTTCGGATTTAATCTGAATCTGATTGTATCCCGAAAAACCATCCATGAAAGAAAAGACCTCATAGCCTGCACATTCATCGACGATCTGGTCAATGAATGGGGTGGGGAAATTATCCTTTGGACATGCCTTATTCAAATCACGGAAGTCCGTACATACGTGAATTGTTCCCTACTTTTTGTTGACCAAAACGGGATTTGACACCCATTGAGTCAATTAGACGGGGTAGATGAAACCATCTTTGAGTAGTTTCTCTACTTCAGCCTTAATAGATGTTTCTTTCCGAGGATTAACTGTAAAAATCTTCTAACAGACTGGCTCAGCCTCAGGGTAAGTCATTATTTCATGTTCGACGATTCTTAGATAAAACAATATAGATTCAAATCTCCTCGGGGGAGAATTCTGCTCTGACAAAGACATTCTCCACAATGCCAGGGTTTCTGGAGATATCGATAGGTATCGTTTTAGCGATGGCTTCCATATTACCTTCGGTGTAGACTGCATACATAGCCAAAGGATTGATGGGACAAGACCTATCTCTAGTCATATTCAATATGAATTCACCGGCCTCAATTATTCCTAACTCCGGGAGAAAATAAGATCTGTGATGGAGATCATCCCAGGGTTTGTCTGGACTAGTCAATGCCTCTATAATCGCCTCATCAGAGGGCAAGACCAAGTATAAGGAATCGGTAGTGGTGAGTGAACCTTGAGCCCAGGTAGGCTCGAAAACTGGATCTAACTTCTGTGTGGGAGTCAGATCTGGGTCGGCGGAAGCTTGTTGGACTATAGAGTACAAAACCTTTGCCGCAGACAAAGGCATGGCCATGCGACGATGCCTTGTCCCTTCCATCGTGGTCACTGGGGAAGGAAGATTCCATGGATCATTAAAGTAAGTTGTATGGAACAACAACACTTGAAATATTTCAGCCTTAGGTTGGTCAGGGATAGCCAATATGAACTTGACATTGTCGGACGGAGGCGGGTAATCAAAAGTACCCATCAAAGGTGGGCATAAACCAACCCCGATATTTATGATGTCGGGTTCTAGATTACGAATCATCGGGACCCTGGATGCCCCCAATGAAGGGTCAGGACGGGAGAAATACAACTGATCAATGGACAAGATCTGGCCCTCGTGTGGAAACAACAAGACCCGGAAAACTGTGGCAACCACTGCATGCATAACATAGGTCCAACTCCTTCCTAACAAGATATTGTAGACGAGAGGTGCATCGACCCCTTCAACTTCAACGCACACGGTCTTTCCTCCTAGCTGCACGGCGAAAGAAGGAATGATTCCATGTGGTCTAAAAAAATGACCATCGAAAGCGGTAATAAGAGTAGGTGACAAAGACAAAACAGGTTGGCCAATGGCCTTCCAACATGCCAACAGCATCATGCATGTTGAGGCACCCTCATCAACTACCATGTGGAAAATGTTTTGGGTAAAAGATTTTGTGGTGTAAGCCACTACTATCTTAAATGTGACGTGGTATGGAAGATGAGGTTTCAAGTCAGTCGTATCAAGCATGATCCTTCTTGGATTACAAGTCTCAGCAGATCCTAAGGCAACTAACAGAGCCTTTCTCTGTGAAGGGTAGCTCTAGAGGACCTCCAAAGCAGACATTGCGCAAGGGGTTTGTGACAAATCTTCGACCAAAGAGTATTTCTGGGCAGCCCTCGCATTTGTATTGTGGGAAGCTTTCTTGAACGCCCCTTTCGAGATGTGTGTCATTTTTTTTCCCAACGTCTTCTCGATCTGGAGAGGAACATATGGGTTTTCGGCTTCTTTACCCTTCTCAAAAGTGTTTGTCATTCCATAATCGTGTGTCCTAGTTTCTATATGGGCATCACCTTTCAACATATAAACATTCGAGGTCGAGGGATTACTAGACGACGAAGGGGGTCCCTGACTGCCCCCATCCGCGTTCACAAAGGCTTGAGTTAAATTTTTCCCATGTGGAAATGGGTTCGTTAACACAGCAAGTTGTTGTTGCGCCAATAACTTTTGGGCCTCTGTAAGTCGAGGGCACAGGTAAGTCATATGGTCTTCCATGCAAAGGTTACACGGATACTTCAACTTTATTTTCTCTGTATTTCCCCCACCAACATTATTGGTAGGTTTCTTATCCCCCTTACCCTTCTTTCATTGTTTCTTCTTTCTGTCAGCCTGTTGGTTGGCCTTCGGGTTTGTCGATTGCACACTGTGTACATCTGACGTTTGAGTAGGGGGAGCAACCGAACCAGTGGTTTGGTTGGTCGTTGTCTATTTTATCGACAACTGTTGCAATTGATTCGAGAGTTGATCAGCAGGCTTCACTTGTGATGAACCAACGATACCATCAGCATGTGGTCTAGACTTTTTTCTGGTATTGTTAAGAATGGACCGTGGTGCATCTGGAAAAACTTTGTAAAGTAAACCAAACTGAGAGTATATCAATTCTAGTTGTTTGGATCTCATTATTGCTTGTTCCTTGGAAAACACTTGCGATGTTGCTACATCTTTGGATAACTGGGGTACCAAAGACTTAAGGAACCACTCCAGCAGGAATGTTGGTGGAACTGGTACTTCTATCAAACTCTTCTGACGTCGCCATTCTCAAATGTGATCTGAGATATGATCAGCCTTTGTTTGTTCAAAGTTGGCCACCAACTCGGTGACAGCATCGTATCTCACAGGTAATTGAAAATGTTTTAGAAAAACCATTTCCAATTCGCCAAAAGTAGAGTATCTTGAGTGGTCGAGCTCAATGTACCATTTTGCGACACTCCCGATACGAGTGCATTGAAACAGACGCAACTGGACGGATTCGTCTCTCAACGAGTTGGACGAGCACTATAGGTGAAAGGTGGTCACATGATCGCTTGGATCTTTGTTAGGCTTACCTTCAAAATTTGGAATGTCCGAAGGAAACTTGGTCGACATAGGAGGCCAACGCGGATCATGACAAATTGGGTCATTTAACAATCTTGACAAGTCTGGAAAATGCAACGTTGAGACAAAAGGTAGCTTCGGTTGTTGAGTATGTACAAGAGGAAAGGAGCCTGTAATTTGGCTGGCATGAGGTTGTCAAGAAAAGTTAGGTTTTTGACCAAGGTTCTGGTAAAAACCATGGTAGTGGCCAGTGTACGGATACTGCGCTTGTTGAGATGTCATCAACTGACTCTCGTAATTGGACATTGAGGTTTGAGAAGATATTGCTCCCGACTTTGTGTTCCAAAGTTTCTGGAAAGGGTTTCCCCCTACCGATCCGACGGGCATAGGTGTTGAGCCTTGCCTGGGGTTCCATTGGCCATGGAAGGGGTTTCCCCTGGTCGGCATCCCTGACGAGGGGATTGATCCCTGCCACGAATTCTAGGGTCCTTGAGAGGTGTTTTCCACCTATGAAGGAATAGTACCCTGCACAAGATTTTGTGATCCAAAACCAAGGTTTCCCCTGGCTGAGATGGCAGCTGATGAGAATGCATTATTACCAAATGCGTCAAACAAAGAGAATGGTAAAGAACCCACCAACGTGGTGTTGGAAGAAATTCCTTGACTACCTGCTCTGAACAAGTTGTAGTTCATGTTCGTCCATGCGGACTGTTGGGGAGCACAGCCTAGTGAGGGGGACGATGGAGGTATATGACCCCCATCGTAAGGGAAATTGTTATAGGGGTCTGAGGTGCCCCCCATGGACCCTTGCAGAGGAGCGTTAGAGTTCCCTGCCCCCAGACCCAAGGTCTGTAGGGTGGAGTAGGACAGGACAGAGTTCCTATCAA
>SNQJ01S0175924.1:0-19484 GCA_010110895.2 Picea sitchensis | reverse complement strand
TTTAATTTCAATTCTTTTTGTTTTCTTAGTTTTTTTTTTTAGTTTTTAATTTATCCAAAAATAAATGAATTATATTTTTTTATTGAATATTTAAAAATAATGTTATTTAACTACACTTATTTTTTATGTATTGAAATAAAGGTAAAAAATGTGTTAAAAATAATATTTTTCACTATATTTAAAAAATATAGAACAATAAATTAATTAAGGACGCATAATTATATGAAAAATAATAATTTAAAATAAATAAATGGTGTCCAACATTTTTAACATTTGATGAAGCATGTTAAAAACCTACAATGTTAAAAAAATCTTAATGTTAAAAAAAAAAGGTGTACAACATTCATAATGGCTAGAATGCCCTATATTCTGGACGGATTCTTGGTAGCAATTGCCACCCTTTCAATCAGAAGAAAACCTACAATCCTATGAAAATCACATTCAAGATCTTTCCACTCTCAAAGTGGCAGAACTGTGGTCAAACACCTCCAACAACTCTCCCTGGCGAAGCTGGAAATCAACCCACCATGAACTCCAAGTGGCAACAGAGTGTTACCTGCAACACTGGAAACAAGCAACAATCCAAAGGTGAATTCAGATAAGCACAAACCCAGATATTCTTAGATGGGGACACACACCGCATGGAAATTTTACACTCAAGGAGGGATACACTCTACAGGAAAAATTCCAAAATCTTAAAAAAGATCGCATCTCGACAACAATATGGAAATCAAAATTCTAGCCCAAAATATCCACTTTCCTCTAGTTTCTAATTCGGAACAAGATCTTAACAAAAAAAATGGTGTACAACATTTTTAACATTGGATGAAGCATGTTAAAAACCTACAATGTTAAAAAAATCTTAATGTTAAAAAAAAAATGGTGTACAACATTCGTAATGGCCAGAATGCCCTATTTTGGACTTATTCTTGGCTTCAATTGCCACCCCTTCAATCGGAAGAAAACCTACAGTCCTATGAAAATCACATTCAAGATCTTTCCACTCTCAAAGTGGCAGAACTGTGGTCAAACACCCCCAACAACTCTCCCTGGCGAAGCTGGAAATCAACCCACCAGGAACTCCAAGTGGCAACAGATTGTAACTTGCAGCACTGGAAACAAGCAACAATCCAAAGGCGAATCCGGATAAGCACAGACCCAGATATTCTCATATGGGGACACACACCGCATGGGAATTTCACACTCAAGGAGGGATACACTCTACAGGAAAAATTTCAAAATCTTTAAAAAGATCGCATCTCAACAACAATATGGAAATTGAAATTCTAGTCCAAAATCTCCACTTTCCTCTGGCTTCTAATTCAGAACAAGATCTTAACTTGGGAAAACCTAAAAAAATGGGGTTTCATAGGATCCTCAATATGCCACCTCTACCATCATCAGGCATAAACCATGGAGCACCTTCTAAACAATTTTCCAATCAGTGAAGAAATCTGGAATCGGGCCACTCAGCTCATGAGAAGAACTAAACGAGTTAACAATAGCATCATAAGAACAATCAGAGATTGGGGACCCAGATCTTTCAAAAGTCCTATATTGAACAAAACATGGCAACTCATACCAGGCTTCATTGTTTGGCAATTATGGAAAGAGAGGAACATACGAATCTTTCATTCCTGACCCTCCCCGCCTACCCTCCTCTGGACCACCATCCTCTTGCAACTCTAGGAAACTCTTCAGCTACATGCGTGGACCCAGGAAGACTTCTCCACTGAACCAGGAGAACTCTCTATCCTTAACTCCTGGGGCTTCACGTTGTCACTCTCCACCCCCTGTGGTCCCCCCTCAAAGCAAAGGCCCTTAGTCCCACTACGTGGCTTTCCCCCCCCCTCGCCTGGATTTCACAAAATCAACTTTGATGGCGCTTCCAAGGGTAATCTGGGAATCTCAGGTTATGGAATAGTCATAAGGAATAACATGGGCCAAATTCAATACCTCATCGCAGAAAATATGGGATTCGATACTAATAATTTGGTGGAAATCTGGGGTCTCATTAAAGGAGTGAAAATGGCTCTAGACCAAAATCTCACCCACCTGATCATTGAAGGAGACTCCAAATTCATAATTGACCTGGAAACAAAAATCATAAATGAAAGAGATCCAGAAAAAATAACCCCCAGTTGGCGCCTCCTCGACCCCCTTCACAGCCTCAAGTCACTTCTCAGTCCCTCTCTGACTCTCACCACCTCTCACATAAGGAGAAGTGCAAACAAAGTGGCGGACATACTGGCCAATGCAGGGGTTGAGTCCACGCAGCAGGTCATTTTCATCGATACAAGACAGTCCCAAAGCTCGTCCCTCTGGCTCCATTGCAAGGAGCTAGCCTAGCAGGACTGGCCCCCCCCTGGATGGGGTGCCACCTGGATAAATTCCGAGGACACTTGGAACCACATAGCCAAGGGAGTTATTATCCCGACCACCAACCCATAGTCATTAACTTCCCCATGACTCATACCATGGGGAAAGTTATGGTAGTGCGCCTAGCTAGACAGGTCGGGTTAATGGCCACGTGAGCAAGCCAGACCAGGTGAGGCTGGCTGTTAACTCGGCTTCAATGGAAAGAAGGGTTGTCAACTCAGGGATGAGTTGTAATAAATGGACTTTCGCTTTGATGTCTTCCTCCATTCTTCATCTACCCTGGTGTATTCCTCCATTCCTGCTCTTCAACTCTTCTGAGTGTTTCAACATTGTTGCTCTCTGGTTTTTTTTCTTGAGCACTCTCGCCATCTACCCTGGCTTCGCTACCCTCCTCCCGCCTTACTCGCTCAACCCTCACAAGATCCTTCCCTGCACTTCCACTAGAGCCTTCTCCCACTCCTCCCAACACCATCTCTCAGCCTCCATTCCCACAACCCTTCACCTCCATACGCTTCCCAACATGCCCATGGAATGAGGAAAATCCAAGAGGGGTGCTCATTATTACAACACACTCTCTCATCGAAACATAATCTCCCCCCCCAACTGACTCTTATTTCCCATTTCACAAGCCCTTGACACATCAACCCGAAGTCACAGGAGGCTTCTCAGTCCGCTCCTCTTCAACTCCATGGCGTTAGCTTGGTGAAGGAGGAAGTGTCACCTTCGTGTGCAGACATTCTTCCATCCACCCCTTTTTTGTTCCATGGCCCGAGCTCGGTTAAGGAGGAGGCGCCACCTTCGTGTGCGCGCTCTCCTCTGGCCATCAATCTCTCTCCCCCCCCCCNTGGTAGTTGTATGGTGGAGGAGAAAATCCCCCCAAGTTGACAAGTGGAGGAAAACACATCGGCAACCAACGAGATCACTATTGAGGTTGCTAGCAAGGAAATGGAGGAGGAGCATCGTCAACAATTTTCAAATCACCTCATGGAGGAGAACCACCAACTCCTCTTTGAAATTAGGCAGAAACATGACGATCAGATGCACTCTCAGAGAATCCTTGGACAAAGGATGGACATCATGTTTGACACATTAGCGGATGCTCCTCCACGCGCCAGATGCTCAACATGCAGTCATCGGTTCACTCTGGTCTACACAATTCATGGACAACCAGGCTCAACAATGGAGTGAAGTCTCCAAGTTATGGTTCTTCGCCAATTCCAATTGCAGGACTAATTTCTTAGTTTACCATAGCAGCAAGATAGAAGAACACACAGTTTTTTCATATATTGTTTATGTAGTTTTTTAATAGCAGCTCTGTCAATAGTTGGTCTTAGAGACCATCTGAATACTATACACACTTTTTTGTTTACGCAGATAGGATGAAACATTTTGTGTAAGCAGTTTTGTTCAAACAACACTAGCATACAGAATGATGTGTCAATTTCAGAACATCTAAGAGCCACTTGTTTTGGTTTCCCATCTGTGGCAGAACATGTGGCTCACACTTGTCATTGTACAACTTACATATGTCATTAATATAAGGATCTACTTTTATTTACAAAAAAAAAAATTGGATGAAGCATGAAAACATGATTAAAAACACCATTGAACAAAAAAAAAAATAGAAATTTTTGAAAATAGATGAAAAAACATTGTTGAGAAAAAAAAATTGTTGTAGTAGTTACAGGTAAAATCATGAAAATGGGTGTCCATTTTTCTTGTTTTATGAGAAAAAAATCTATATTTTCACAAGTTCTTCAACTTCGGGGATACACATGTATTTTCTTTATTTATAATTTCACTTTACAGTAAAAACAAAACTTGTGAAGAATTTGGTTAGCTTTCTACTAACTATTTTTCAAATTATTTTTATTGAGATTTGATATATCAATTTGACAATTGTTTCACAGTATGTTCCTTAAAAATGAAAGAAATTATAATGAGTTCTTTTTATCCCCAACAATGTATCTATTATTAAAATTTTGTTTTTGACAAACAAAATATACTGCAACAATCTATATAGACTCTATTTTCTTATGACTATAGTTTTGAATCTAACGGATAAATATTATAATTTATAGAATTTTTTGAAGTTGACCAAGCTAAAAAAGTTGCAGATTTTAAACACATGTTTTTTCCCACCTTGTATCTATCTTAATTTTTACTTAAAAGTAAAATCTAAAAATGCCCTTTTGAAGAGAACAATTTAAGGATTTTGAATATAATTTTTTCTAAATTTTCCACTGTGTAGTTTTAGAGATATGGATATTCCATTTCACCGAATCATAATGTCACCTGAAAATATTATACAATGATTTTTTTATAAAATTAAATAAAATTAGATAAAACCAATGAAAATAAAAACAAATTATATCTATTGAAATTAGATTCAATTTTGCAAATGCTGGTATCAATTCCGAAACTAAATTATGAGTATTTGCAAGAGTCCACAACCTTGAAAGTTCAAGTAAGTTGGAGGGAATTCTCAGGTTCCTGCAAACAGTCCCATTCGTAGGTTTTCGGCCGAAACATATTTTGTTCCACCAAAATATGTTTTTCTAATGGAATCCGTGGAAAATAAACGGATTCCTCACTTTTTGACCGAACACTAGTTTTTTTCGGCCGAAAGGTTGGTGAGAGAATTCCGTCAGCTGAGGAAAAATGAAGGGACGTGTCGTTTCGTTTCAGTTGGCAGCAAATCTTATAAATAGGCTTTCAGTCGAATCAATTTTGCACAATTCACTAGTTCGTTTCATGGTTTTACATATGTGGAGCCCCTAAGAAAAAGTTTGAGTCATATTTTTCGTTGTTTTGAACAAGGTGGTTGATGTTTTGAATGCAATTTTTTTTTATCTTTTTTAAGTTCAATTTTTTATTGGAATAACAATTTATATATTGAAAGCTTTGTTGAACATTTTTTCAAGGTGAAAATTTACTTGAACATTATTTTCAAGGTGAAAACTTACTTGAACACTATTTTCAACGTGAAGGCTTTGTTTAATATTTTTTCAATGCGATGGCTTTGTTGAACATAAAATTCTTGATATTATTTTTTAATAATTTTTGTGACAATGAAGTTTTTCTGAAACTATTCTGAAATGTTGATTTTTTTTTAAAAATTTACAGATAACTATACTCATGGGAAACCAAATTTTGTGCAAGAGAAAATTTGATCGCACTCGAGATGAAACTCGCCATAACGAACAAAGGAAAGAGCATTATTGGAGAAAGAAACGAGAACATGAAAATATTGAAGAAAGAAACGATGATAACGTAAATAGAGATTTTCATCAAGAAGAAGTCCAACCAAGTATGGATGTACATATTGTCTATATTAAAAGTATATAATTCATTTATTTAAATTATTGTTTAAAATATAATTGATTGTAATTCAAATTTGATGTTTTCAAAAAACATAAATAGATTTGCACCATAACGTCGATGAAGTCGTTGAAACCGAAATTGAAGAAGAAGTTGAATCACCTATAATTATGTACATAAATCTAGATAATATAATATGAATACTTGTATATAGTTTAGTGAATTTATGTTTGTGTTTTGTTTTTTAATATAAACTTTAAATTGAAATGTGCAAAAGAATCTATCAACATTGATGATGAAATATTAGAAAATGTTGATACTGACAAATTTGAGAAGAAATTAGTTAAGCATTATATAAGATATCGTGTTAAGAATATGTATAATACTTTTGTCAAAGATGAACCAGTAACAGTACAATATCAATTTTTACTCTGTCTAACACAATCAAAAAAGTTAAAAGAAGCTACATCATTATTGGGTATTCAAAAGTCGACAAAAATACAAAGGTGAAACAAAATATCTTTGACAATATAACTAGTGTATTAAAAACTTTTGGAAAATCTCAAAAAGAAAATGTCATTGTTGCACGTAGAGTTATACAAACAACAATTGTTTCATCTAGCAATATTAAAGATTGTTTGACACAACGCATGGAAAAAGCGATGGGAACCTCAAGAAAAACATTGTAAAAACATAGAAAATTTTGATTGCAAATAGATGCAAATGATGAACTTGCTTGTTGGACAGTTATTTCTAGACAACCCTACAAAGATAAACTTGCAAATAATGTTAAAGAATCAACCCATAATTTTTGGTTGACAGAATTTCATGTTTCACCACATACAAGGGATGTGTTGCGACGAAGAATAAAACGAAAACAATATGAAGAAAATTCAAAACACATATTGTCAATGACACATAGAATTGTTCAATAAGTTCAAATAAGAGCAGAAATAACTTAAAATTTCCATCAATACATTTGTGTAACAAAAAACATGGTTTGTTAGACCCATCATTGTTTGTGACACTTGTTGTTTTCGTTATCATGTGGAATTTGAGTTATATTATGACATTTTTTTTTTTGGTAAAACTTTATGGCCAAGTTCACCTTCTTCCACATTCCGTGCTTTTATATCTGAAATTCTATGTGAAAGAGAAGGTGATGAATTATTTAAGCAAAAAACATGTGTTGGTGGAAAGAAATGTGCTAATTGTGGAAATCTAAGTTTGTTTCACTCAAAGTGTCTTATTGATATGAATGATCAATCATTTTCTAATATAACAGTTAATTCGAAGAGATATGAATATATCAGCAACACAACTCCACATTCTTCAAATGTTATTTCCAAAAGGATTGATTTGAAAGTAGATAAAATCTGCGTGATCGACTTTTTGAAGAAGTTTGAGGACAAAATTTATAAATACACCAAGAATTCACATAGAGCTCGATGGAAAGACTTACAATTCAAACAATCTCGTGAAGTGTTTCCACCAAGGACAATTTTGTCTGTAGTTGATTTTGCATAGAATTACACATTCGCTGCACAAAAAGAAATACAGAGTGAATATTATCATTATGATCAAGTCACTATATTTTTCCACGTTCTATATAGACATGCTCAACGGAGTCTTGATAACATAGAAAACACCAATCACAATCGACATGTTATTAAAGAATATCATTTTTATATAAGTGATGATTGAGCAAGCGATACACATTATGTACAACATTGTTTTGGTAAATTTTATGATTCATTGAAAGAACGTGGGATCAGATTCGATCGAAATTGGATATGGTCAGATGGATGTGCGGGTTATTTCAAATCTTCACGATCGTTCTATTGGTTGCGTCATCTTCATAAGAAATCAAACATTACACATTGTTGAAATTTCTTTGAGACTGGTCATGGAAAATGATAGCACGACGGTGCAGGGGCATGTGTAAAATGAACACTTCGAAGGTATCAGATGAACCCTCATGCCAATCGATTTGAATCCGTTGATCAAGTTGTTGAATGGTGCAAATTGACGCTAAGCCATGAAAATAACCCATCAAGGGATGTGCGCAGGTGTGTGTAAATATACATGTTACACATGTACACAAGATATGTTTATTCACGTGTTCAAATTTATATGATCTTCAATCATGTTCTTGATAGATTTCAAGTTAACAAGTTCTTGTCACATGCAGGGTTTTTTGGTATGTTGGAAACCAAGATGTAAATAGATCAATCTCATATGAGGCCGGTACAATACATGGGACGCATAAAGTGCATTCAGTTAAAACAAAACGCTATCAAAATGTGTTTGCATTTGATAGAAGAAATGAATCTTGTTTTTGTTCAATTTGCATAGAGGACACAGAATCCATAGAGATTTGAGAAAACGAAAATGCAGAATATGTTAAAGCTTGGAGACATACTAAACTTAATATAAAAGGGAAAATGCACTTGCAAACTCATAGGATATGGAATCAAATGAAACTATAGTGTTAGTTGATGACGATAGAGATTTTGATCTTGTTAGATAAGGTAATTGTTATGTTTCAATTGTTTGAAAATATATTTGTTAAAACTACTTAAACTTGTATATGTACTTCTAAGTTGGATATATAAAATTTATATATAGTAGATGAGTTTAATGGAACATGCATGTGTGTTAATCTAATGTGAACTGCTTGTTGGAACATATCGAATTATTTGCAGGAGATGTCTTTGTCATGGTTGCACCTATAGACAACATTGAAAACGTGAAATATTATTTGATGCGATGCACAAAAGAAAAGATGAGGTTATTGGAAGATTTTGATGATAACAGTTTTATATATGAAAAATGATCCATCGTATTGAAAGACTCTTTTTTTCAAGAAACCCATCAAACCAATAGTCATGTTCACTTTCAAGACTATCAGTTGGATGTCATAAGTTGTCAATATAGTCATTTGGTATGTGCAGTGTGCATAAAGTTAGTAGGTTCAATAATAAAAAAATAAGTTAGAAAATGGAAAATGTCAAACGCTGATCATGAATGAATAATTGAAGATGGCATACCATTACAATTTTTTTAAACAAGTGACATATATTCCATAATTTTTTATTTTGCATTAAGTATACATATTTATGAATATATAGGATTCTGGAATCATTTGGTTTAGTTTACTTTCATGATCCATTCAAATAAGGAACTATATTTTTGATGAATTATAAAGTTTACCGAGCCTTATTTACAATTTTGTTCATAAAATTAGATCTAAATTGGTCAATTCAAAATTAATAAATATTTGGGTCCCCATATGTCCTCCAGGCCACTTA
The DNA here is from genome assembly GCA_010110895.2 of Picea sitchensis. Lineage (NCBI taxonomy): Eukaryota > Viridiplantae > Streptophyta > Pinopsida > Pinales > Pinaceae > Picea > Picea sitchensis. The sequence continues at coordinate 10,473 of SNQJ01S0175924.1, read as the reverse complement.
AGGGAAGAGATAACATGCTCTGGATTTTCTAGTCATGCCCCAAATTTGATCTTGTTTGGTTTTAATACCATGTTCATTCGAGTAAGGTGAGTTTTAATGAAATGTTTGTCATGTACTTCTTTATTTAAAAACACAATTTTGCAGATATAACTAGATCTCAATTATAATTTATGTCTAGGTTTAAAGGGTTTATATAGTCTCATATAAAGGGTTTCTACAAACTGGGATCTAGATATCCATTGGTTCAAAAACATGTACCCTAGGATAGCCCATTGAAATAGACTGCTAGGGCTTATTTAAATATGTTGATAAAATATTATCTTAAACTAACATTACCAAAATATTTGTGTTTGGATATGTCACTAAATTAGGTGATATAGTATGATTACATAACTTCATTTAATATATGTCCATTTAATTAAAAACAAAACATATGAAACATGACACATAGCTTAATCAAAGTTTGGCACAATGTATTTCATTATAGTTAATTATGGAAGTTGTTGAATATATATAAAGATTTGTCTTGAAAGACCACTATTTTCATAGTGTTGTTGTCTTTTTATTCAGTTTACCTCCTTTGCAAATTCTATTTTACCATTTCATGATTTATTTTTTAGAGACATTCTTTTCCATTTTTACTAAAAAATTAGAAGTACTTTTATATTAAAAATTGAAAGTTTTCTCAATGCACAAAAGCTAGTTGGTAAGGTGCATTGATTAATGAAGTATAGACAAATCCTCATGGTCTTGTCACCCTTAAAAGATGTTTGTAAAATGAGTTCAATATAGTTGCACATGATATATGATATTTCAAAATTAATCTTAACCCTTTAGATCTCATATATTTCAAAATTATATAATATTTTATTTTTAAACTCTTTAATTTATATTGAAATAAATCATTTTTAATTTCAGCACACTATTATACAACATAAACTGTCATTTCACCATCATAAACAATATACGAGAAATAAAAGGTCAAACAATGAACATAAACTGCCATTTCACCATCATAAACAATATACAGAAATAAAAGGTCACATTAAATTGATATTTTGAGTTATATATATATATATATAGTATATATGTATATATATATATATATATATATATATATATATAATTTCTTTATATATAACCAAATGCTCTTTCAAAATTGCCTACATGATTTAAATAAAGTAAGATCATATCTAGCATATTTTTAAAGAGAAAAATTGTGTTCTTGGTAACCAATTTTAGTGTTCAGATTTAGATAATACCCTGGAAATGAATTCACTTGTGTATGCAGAAAGTTCAAAAATCTCCATATTAATCCATTCTTCTAGGAAAATACTTATCTCCTCTTCTACGGTGGAATAAATGTTCTAATATAATCAAATTACCTTTCAAGTTAAAGGATTCACGAATCTCCATATTAAACCATTCTTCTAAGAAAATGCTTATATATCTATGAAAGTTCACAAATCTCCATATTAAAAACCCTTTTTCCAAGAAAATATTTATCTCCTCTTTCTGCGGTGGAATAAATGTTATCATATAATCTTTCTTGTTCATGCAAAAAACAAAAAAACTGCACATATATTAAGTCATTCCTCAAAAACCATAAATCTTTCATTTTTCTACACGGGATGTATTCATATTACATATAATCAAGTGCTCTTTGAAATATGTCTTCATCATGACTTAAACATAAGTGAGATCATGCATGTACATAGCTTATTTGTAAATTTACAAATGTTGTTTTGTGGTTATTAAACAATTAGTTAAGAGTTTGACAATACTCCAAGAAGGAATTCACTTCGTTGTATGCAGAAAACAAAAATATCCATATTACACCATTCTTGGACAAGAAGGAAAGGAATGCAATTGAAGAAAATTTAGAATCTTCCCCTTTTCTGATGTGGGATAGACTCCATTCTCAAATAATTTAATGTTCAATTTCAAAATTGTCTGCATCATGATCTAAAGTTTAAACATAAATAAGATCATGTAATCATATTTTTAAATCTATAATAGTTCTAGTTCATGCTCATGATCTAATCTTAAATAAGATCAATATCTAGCATATTGTTAAATCCAAGTGAATTTAGAATCTTCCCTCTTTATGATGCAGGATCTATATTATGTTCTCATATAATCAAATGTTAGATTTCAAAATTAGGTTTGCATCATGATCTAAACATAAATAAGATTGAATGTACCATTTTAAATGATGATAAACTTATATATAAGTTCTATAATTTTTAAAATGATTGATCGAAGTGTTGAAAAGTTTTATAGACACTAGTTGAGTAACCCTTCTATGAATAGGAAAGGCTTAATTAAAAAGTTGATCAAACAAAAATTTGAAAAAAGTTAAAAAAAAAATAAACATATTCAACACAAATAAGCTTAAACACTTATATATATAAGGCCCAACATAAAAACAAACTAAAACTCACTAATGTGTAATGTACGTACATTTAAGCATCATCATGAATAGACACATCCTTCACAGGTATGGATGCATCCTTCTCAATCCCAATCTCCCACACTCTCTTCTCCGTATTCTCTTCAAGCACAATCTCATGCACTCTCTTCTCCACATTTCCCTATAAAACATTTCAAATTTATACATTTGCAAATTAAAATTAAATGATTTTAACACATTAAATTGTAGAGCTTTAAATTTTGAAACATGTAATACCTAGATCTAGAAACAATGATATGTATCTAGATCTAGAACTACAATAAAATTATCCTCAAATGCATGAAAAATTTACTAATTGTAACATATACCAATCCAATGTTCGGTTCATCGTTTTGAATTAACTCCTTCCAACCATTACGAAATTTTTTTGCATACTCCTGTATATCTTCTATGGACATGGAATCTATTTTCTCATCTATGTTGTAAACAAAATTGGCTCGAGAATTGGTTTTATCTCTTTGATGGTTCAAACCAACATCAACACCATAAAAAATTGATCCTAAATTTTCTCTGATTACATTCTTGGCCTCATTTTCAACATCCGATGTAGCTCACATCTCTGAATGTGAGGCAAATGCCCATGTTGGACGACATACCAAAGTTTGTGCAGGCCTCTGCAATGCTGCATTTCGATATCCACTTTCTAATCATATGTTCATCATTTACCAGCCCCATAATAACTGAATGGTAGGCTGGGATAATCATGGTGCATGCCCATGAAAAAATCTATATAAAAGAGTCTAGCAAAGTAATGTGGCACCTCATCATTCCACGACAACTTCCCATATGTTGCCAACAATCTATTATAAATATTTCCTGCTATGTTGGGTGCTTAAAATATTGCACCTTCAACATATTTCGCTTTGGCCCCTCTTTGAAATTGAACATATAAATTGCATCTTCTTTTGAAACTCTACTTTTTACTACTTCATGTTATCACATTGTTTGTAGCTGGGTCAAATGGTTGTAAGATAGAGGTTCAAACTGGCGTAAAAAGAACCTATCCCACCCAATGTCACCTCGATGGGAAGGTTCTTTCTCTTTAGGGAGGTGAGGCCCAAGGGAGACGTCCCCAGTGACAACGGATTTGAAGAGGCAAAGGTTAAAAGGACAAAGGTAAAGTTCCCCCTTCACAGGTCACAACCAAAACAGATAGTTCGGATAAACAACCAATAATAAAGTGAATCCCCAATGAAGAACACCTGCCTGGAATAGAGAAACAACAAACTAATATATGCAAGCTATATTTCAATGGGTTAGTACTTCATAAGACTATCTGGTAAATATATATGAGCAATATGGCAATAAATGTTGACGAAGTCAATATTTATCAATAGCAATAAAATATATGACACTCCACCAATAAATATTGGAACAATGTGGCATTCAAGGTAACCAATTAACACTTTATTCAATTAATGCCTAAACCACCATTCAATTGCTCTTAAAACAAGACGTTGTTGCAGTAAAGATGAAATATTCAAGTGTGATGTCAACAACTTAGGGTTAGTAGGTTAGGGTTAATGTAGTTAGGGTTTCAATTTTAAAAGGTTTGAGAGTGTTTTAGATTCAATTCTACTTCAACGTTGGAGGTCTAAGATCAGTGTCTTGGGGTTAATGGAGTCAATTTAGCAGAGGACGCAAGGGTTGAAGGAGGATGGCTAAGGACTAGAGGGAAGAGTTCTGAAGTGTTGTTATGGCAAGGCCTCAGAATCAAAACCCTAGGGGAGAGAGGCTCACTCCGGTGTTGCTAAAGCAAGGCCTCATGCTCTCTCCTCCTTCCTTAGGTTTACTTGGAAAAAAGGGCTAGCATGAAAGATAAATCAAGACAAGAGAGTGCAATGAGGGAGAGTGTTTCTACAACAAGGCTCTATCATCAAACCCTAGAAAAAAAATGGCCACAGGTGTAGATAACCTAGACCTGGGACGTCTCCTCCTTCTTGACCTCTAGAAAGTACGACTAGCTCAGGGAGAAAAAGAAATGAGAGTGTAGCTATGACTAGGCTCTTCCTTCCTTCTTCAATGGCTGAAAATTTCTCTATTAGGGGACATGAGACAAGAACCTACTTGTGTGCTTGTCACCTAGGGTTTTGATTAAGCAAATTAATAATACATGTAAGAAAATAAGACTACAACCATTCAATCAAGAAGTTTTGCAGAAAAATACTTAGAATTCATCAAGAAATAAATATGCAAACCCTAGTTGTAACACCTTCCTTCAAGAGAAACACCATAAAATGCCAAGAAATGCCTTCCTTCAACAAGTGTGCCTCACTAAACCAGAAAAAATACCCAAGTAGGGCGCTAAAATCAGACCTCACTAATGAGTGAGTGATGAATGCTGATAAAATGAGGCTAAAACTCCTCAATATATAGTGTATCAATGACCTAAATTACTTTTTAGGTCATAAAATGGCCGACAAGGCCAGAATATCAAAGTAATATTGTTTTTACATTAAATGTTCAATTTAAAACTCTAACTAAGAAAAAGTAAGACGTCAAGTACCACTGAGGGAGACGTTACCCCTTTTAGGAAAAATGCAGCACCAAAGGGAAAAACGTTGGCCCTCTTTGGGCCTCCCAATCATGCCACACGTGCCAACTATCCTGTCAAACTGTCACATGCTCAAGGTGACGTCATGAGCTCCTAGGTGACGTCCTAGGACATCCAGGGAAAACGTTCCACCGGAAGTGGGTCAATCCCCCTAGGCCGAGCTCTGCCAAAGTGCCTCTGATGAAACGTCCTCTTCTTCTTCGGTGTAAAATCGTGATCAACAACCGTCCTGTCTCTGCCCCCTGATGGGGTCTCAACATCCATTTGGTGGGCTCTTCAGCCCCATGGAGGTTATAACTGATCATATCCCCATGTGTACTGGTCCAAATGGTACCTGCCTGTCGGACATGGTCCTGCACATCAAAAGATACGCCCTCCATGGGCTCATTAGTCATAGGGATCATAGCAATTTCAATCACATTTCATCATTAATATTATTAAACATATGCATAAAAACCCTGATACATCGGTCAATAGCTCAAAGACATTACAAAAACCTACAATACAAGACTGGAGAAAAAGACAAGACGTCCTATTGGGCTAGTATCCACAAGAAAAGGGAAGTTTCCAGGAAGGTTTCATCCAAGCCATGTAAGTGAGGTGATGTGGCTAGGGGATGTCTAGACATGTGGGTTAAGTGAGAGCCAGGGATGCATGATGTTATATGTGGGGGCCTTTGTAGAAAGCGAGTTATACCTATCATGGATGCAATTTTTTCCAAGCCCATTCTTGCCTTTATTATTATTATTTTTTTTTTTTCTTCTTCTTTTTCTTTTTATTCAAGGGATGACCAGAGGACACTGCATTGGCATGGTGACCAGAGTTGACAGTGTTACCCATAAGTACTTTCATAGAGATGATAAGGTTGGCTCGTGATGAGATCCCCTTTCCCTTGTTTATGCAACCAAAGGTCACTACCCTGGCGTGGTAACCAGATGGTGGCAATGTCATACTGTTAGGTACCCATGAACCTAATAGGTTGGCTCGTGATGAGATCCCCTATCCTCTTGACTAGGTCTTGTTTGTTATTTTCTGAGTCCCTCTTGTTTCTTACTGAGAGGATTTTTATTGCCTTCTCGAGGATCCCCGGGTGAAGCATCTCGAGGTTTAATTTCTATGCATTTATCTTTTACCAGCTTCTTTTACCTTCTGGGCCTTTAGCCCCTTCTTCCCACAAGATAAGGTGCAATCCTACAAATAGGTTAACCCAATGCCCGAACAAGTGGAATGGGATAAGTAAGCCGAAGATAAGGTGAAATAGTGGTGCTATGATGGGAGCAGATGATGGCTTTTCAGAAATCCCCTCGGTGGAAAACCAAAACCTATGGGCACAGGTTTGCTAGGGTACCCTGTCAATCTCCCCAAGCATGGTCAAGTGGGTTAATGTAAGATCCAAGTAGTTTTTAGAGGTAAAAGGGAATTAGATGCATATATTTAAAGGTTTCAATGATCAAAAGTGACACATACCATGATACTTGGACCAATTGCCTCATGGAGCAAGAACCTCTTCTGATACAGGACCAATCCAATAGTGATGGGTTCTGCTGCTGCTGACAAGGTAAACCTGATGGAAGAAGAAAAGGATGGGCCCTCCAGGGCCATTCTCAGGTCAATCCTGCTCTCGATACTCCATGTATAGGACCCGTGGGCCTCGAGACATGATCTCATGGTTATCCTTAAAAGTCAAGGATAACATCTAGCTCTAACTCGGGGACATGTGCTCATCGTAGAGCGCATGAGAACCTCAACATCTCTGGCATAACCTACATACCTGATCAAACTCGATAGGGGCATCAGTAACAAAAATGGGGTGGTAATGCCACCCCATCATACATAGATATATATATAAACTAAAAGAAAATAATCAATAATGCAAATGTGAAAGCAAACTACTTACCCATACTTACCTGTTGGCTGGATGTTCGATGTAGTCAAATAACCAGTGTAACCAATCCAACAATGTCCCACAATACCTGCCTTTTTTCTTCATCATAAACCAAAACAATGATAAATCAAGCACAAAAATGATATGGGTTAGAACATATATCATATCGTCGGAGCTCTCAAATTCTAACTCATGGAGGCGGGTGGGAGGGACAAAATCCTGCCAAGTCCATCTCTGAGGAAAGTACTCAATCCACTTCAGGAAGGGGTCATGAAATGTCCAAGGTTTGGAACACTGACTCAAAGGGTCGAAAAACTAGCTACCTAGGACGTTCTCATACTCTGAGGTCTGGGAAGGGATTGTAAAGATGTATCATATGACTGACAAATCCTCAAGGGAAGATTGAAAATATGATATGATAGACTGAAATCTATAGTTTTCAACCAACCCTTGGATTCTCGGGTTTTCTTAAGGGGAAACTCTATATAAAAGAAATACTTCCCAACTACACCTTTAATGGAAAAGAAAGGTAAATTAATAGCAGGTGGTTGGATTGAGAAGTCATGAGAAACCTTCTTTAAGAAAAGAATGTTCTTACCTGTATCAAAATTCGAGCACAGTGGTGGTTGGTAATCATCTTCATGGAGAGAATCCAAGTGCTTAGAAGGGTAATCATAAAAAATCTCAAGGTAAGACTGAAAATCATAAGGAAAACAAGGTGCTAGGTCATCCTTGGTTTTTTGAAAAGTACGAGTAAAAATCTCATTTTCTTGTTGCCACTGGTCAAAAGTAATCTGTTGTGATAATTGTAAGAGCAACACTTGGTAATGAATCTCAGTGCCATAGATGGGATCCAGGTCATAACCAACTATGTCCCACCTACATCTTCGAACATGTATGAACTCATCAATGCTATCAACAATGTCACTATCTGTGTCATAACATGCAGGGTTTGAAACATTTGAAAATTCATTCTCCTCCTCTTCATTTCCTTCATCATAAAGTAAAGCATCATAAAAAACTAGGGGAGGAGGGAAACTTATTGTTTCTTCTTGTGCAGGGGCTTCGAGGACTCTGGTGTTTTCAACATGCGTTATTTTTTCATCCTCATGGACTGTTTTTTTGTCTTTGATTGTACAACAAGGAATATTCATTTTGTTCAAGGCTTCCATTTCTCCTTCATTTTCTGAAACATGGAGCAAGGTGTCATTGGAATCTTGAAAAGGAAAGCGACTAACCTCATCGTCCTTTTTTTGTGTAGGAGAAATGGGTTCTTGGATTGCTTCATCAGAGGGAGGGGTATAGGTTGAAACTTCATCATTTTTCTTGGGTTCCATCTCCTCAGCCATGTCTTCAACAATCCCTTGTTGAATGATGTTTTGTTCCCCTTCTTCCTGGAAGTCATCAATGAAGTTTTCATGGGAAAACAAACTTTCCATACTAAGAGTTCCTGAGGTGAAGAGGTCTTTTATCCCGGATAAGGAGATGTTTCGTTCAATTCCTGTAGCCATGTCATAAGCTTCATCGAGCATCCTTGGGCCCTTTTTAATGAGAGGCAAGCTTCGGTGTGCCAGGATCGCATGGGTATAGAGATGGACGATATACTTGTCTTCGGGATGATGGATTCTAGAAATATGACATAGAGTGCCCTCGAACCTACTCTAGAAGTTAAAAAGGGTTTCATTCTCAGCTTGTTTTATATGCTCAAATATTTTCAACAGTACTGAGATGTCTCCCAATCTTATGCTCCATTCTTTGAGAAAGACTTCTTCTAGCTGGTTCATGGAGGTGATGCTAGCATCAGGAAGATCATCATACCATCTTTTAGCATTCCTGTGAAGAGTGGTGGGAAAAAATTTCATCACTACATATTCGGCATCATCATCGACATGATGGAGTCCAAAATAAGAATAAAAATTATTCATGTGAAAGTCAGCTCTTTCCCCATCACTACCAGTTAATTTAGGGAGCCATCTTCCTTCTATCAGGGGAATTTGTCGTGGGTATCCTGGGATTTTTCTCATGTCTAAAGGCTTGTAATTCCCAGGATCCCATTGTGAATTCATTGTTGGCTTCGTCATCAGTGGAGTTGCCAGATAATTTTCTTGAAACTATCAAAAGATAAGGGAAAACACCCTAAGTGTAGTCGTCGGGTAAGCTTGTAAGATAAGGCATCTGAGGCAAGGCTTACCAAAAAGTGTCGTCTTTGAGAAGAATTGACTCAGTGTTCCCTCGTAGCGGCGCCAAAATATTATTACACAGTTTGTAGCTGGGTCAAATGGTTGTAAGATAGAGGTTCAAAGTGGCGTAACAAGAACCTATCCCACCCAATGTCACCTCGATGGGAAGTTTCTTTCTCTTTATGGAGGTGAGGCCCAAGGGAGATGTCCTCGGTGACCTAGGGCTTTGAAGAGGCAAAGGTTAAAAGGACAAAGGTAAATTTCCCCCTTCACAGGTCACCACCAAAACATATAGTGTAGCTAAACAACCAATAATAAAGTGAATCCCCAATGAAGAACACCTGCCTGGAACAGAGCAACAACAAACTAATATATGCAAGCTATATTTCAATGGGTTAGTACTTCATAATACTATCTGGTAAATATATATGAGCAATATGGCAATAAATGTTGACGAAGTCAATGTTTATCAATAGCAATAAAAGATATGACACTCCACCAATAAATATTGGAACAATGTGGCATTCAAGGTAACCAATTAACACTTTATTCAATTAATGCCTAAACCACCATTCAATTGCTCTTAAAACAAGACATTGTTGCAGTAACGATGAAATATTCAAGTGTGACGTCAACAACTTAGGGTTAGTAGGTTAGGGTTAGTGTAGTTAGGGTTTCAATTTTAAAAGGTTTGAGAGTGTTTTAGATTCAATTCTACTTCAACACTGGAGGTCTAAGATCAGTGCCTTGGGGTTAATGGAGTCAATTTAGCAAAGGACGTAAGGTTTGAAGGAGGATGGCTAAGGACTAGAGGGAAGAGTTATGAAGTGTTGCTATGGCAGGGCCTCATAATCAAAACCCTAGGGGAGAGAGGCTCACTCCGGTGTTGTTAAAGCAAGGCCTCATGCTCTCTCCTCCTTCCTTAGGTTGACTTGGCAAAAACGTCTAGCATGAAAGATAAATCAAGACAAGAGAGTGCAATGAGGGAGAGTGTTGCTACAACAAGGCTCTATCATCAAACCCTAGAAGAAAAATGGCCCCAGGTGTAGATAACCTAGGCCTGGGACGTCTCCTCCTTCTTGACCTCTGGAAAGTACGGCTAGCTCAGGGAGAAAAAGAAATGAGAGTGTAGCTATGGCTAGGCTCTTTCTTCCTTCTTCAATGGATGAAAATTTCTCTATTAGGGGACATGAGACAAGGACCTACTTGTGTGCTTGTCACCTAGGGTTTTGATTCAACAAATTAATAATACATGTAAGAAAATAAGACTACAACCATTCAATCAAGAAGTTTTGCAGAAAAATACTTAGAATTCATCAAGAAATAAATATGCAAACCCTAGTTGTAACACCTTCCTTCAAGAGAAACACCATAAAATGCC
>SNQJ01S0175923.1:0-20034 GCA_010110895.2 Picea sitchensis | reverse complement strand
TGCTTGCAGTAGGGTCTGCTTTTGAAATTGTTATTCAGTGCTTGCATTTTCTTTTCTTTATATAAAAAATACAAAAACATTTGCTCATTTTGAATTATGGAAATTTCTCTTTTGATTACTTTTCATTGACTTTGACACATGTGGAGAGATTGCATTTCATTGAAATTGTAGATATTGCATTGGAAAAATTGCATTTAGAAACATACTATCTCTTTGAAATTCACGACTAGTGCTTAGGAGTGTTTTATATTTGCTTCATTTTATATGCTGAGTCGTAATACCATTAGTTTCATGAACACACCTATTGAGTAAGAAGAATATATTAAAATTAACGCTGATTAATTAAAATTGATTAGAAATGATTTTATTTTTTCGGGTACACAAACAAGTATAGGACATAGGGCCTTGGAATAGGATTTTGTGAGTAAAATTCTCCAAGTCTATTAAACTAAATATATGTGTCTGAATAGGGAGTTGTGAAACCCATTGTGTAATTAGTGACGTCAGGAGGCTCCACTCACACCGGAGTTAAGCACGAGGTCACAAAGTTGTTTGAAGAGATATCCCTCTAATACCTTCTTAGTGTCAGAGATATTTATGGGGTTCTATTGATATTTGGGGGTCTTGCTAGTACCTTTACCTCCATGAGAGGTAGTGCTTTCAATATTTCAGGCTTTGTTATCCTTCCCTTACGATGGACCGTACTTACGAATGTTCACCTGCACATTAGTTATATTGTGGTGAATCTAGTTGCTTGACATAAGTAGCCACATAGGTTACTTGCCGAGGTTATTCTGCAGGTACCCTGAGTCAGATATGGTCAGACAACACACAAACTTTATGGAGGATTACCTCTCAGGGGGGATCTGATCGACTATGTTGTTAAGCCCATGAGGACCCTTATAACTGATTTTGATGCCTCCGATATTTTGAAGGGAGTATCAAGCCCCTCTTAGGCGAGACATAGCTACTCTAGTGAGGGAGGCCCTTTTCAGCCACTATATCATGTTTGTGTGTATTTTCCTTTTTTCTTTATTTTGGTGTGCTCTCTGATTATTAGTTGGCCCTAGGATTTGGTTTTATATCCTGAGTCTTGAGTCATCGTGGAGCAATACCATCTTCCTCGCGGGTCTCACCATTTTTTGAAGTTACACTACATCTTGATTCCTTACCGAAGTTGCCTTCTAAAAGGCGTAAAGTTAATAAACATGGTACATATATCTCCACCTCCCAGACTTGTGATCATCCAGTTATGAGTACTGATTCAAACTTGAACTTCACAGGGAGCCCTCGACTCCTATATCTTTTGTGATTAGTGGGATCCCTTTGACTCCTTCAGCCTCGATGGTTGGGATGCTAGAGATCCTCGCCTCTAGTGCTACCCAACCTATGGGTTCTACACGACCCATAGGAATGAACCCTTTAGGAAATATTTTTGGTACACTAGGTTACAATGCTCAGTCAATACCTTTGGTATCTAATCCCTTTTCTTTTGGTATGCCCAACATGACGTCGCAACTCTCATCCTCCATTCTAGTGGCTAATGGAAATCCTAGTTTTGGACCTGGGGGTATGGCTCCTCCGTATGCTTCTCTCTCATTTGGTGGAGGCCATATTCCCCAAATAAATCCTACAGTTGGAGGTTGGCCTCCTCTTTATTGCAAGCCTAATCCTAGTCTTAATTCTCTTGGATGGAGTGCTCAACCAGGTGGACAAGTTGCTTCCTATATTCCATCCTTTATCCTCTCTTCCTCCATGCCGATTTCAAAAAATGCATTTATTATGGAAAATCATCTTGTGTCCTATGGATTTCCATCCAGAGGGAGTCGATTTCACACTATGGGAAACCCCCAGCCTAGAGCCCCTTCGGCTGGGGGAAACGTATATAACCCTCATCATGCCGCTTTCATGGGTATGGTGCCTATAAAACCTTTTATGAATTAGTTTGGAGGAGGATATTATCCTACTAGACAAATCCATGGCATATACCAGAACCCTGGATGGTCTGCAATCCCTCCATCCCAATCTTTCCTGGGGGCATGGCCTCAGACGCTGCAACCCTGACTCCCTCTTTTGGCCACGTTTAATCTTTTAGATTTTTCAAAATTAATGAATGACCCTGTGCGTCATGATCTATTGTGGCCCCCAGTCCCCACAAAGCTTCCTTCAGACATTCCAAAATTTGAAGGCAAGACTGGCAAGGATCTAGGTGATCATGTCACTAATTTTCATCTTTGGTGCTCGTTTAACTCCCTGAATGATGATTATGTTCATTTGAGGCTATTTCAATGCACCCTCATGGGGGCCACTGCTAATTGGTACTTTGAGATACCGGGGGGAACATACATAAACTTTAATCAGATGATTTTGGTCTTTCTCAACCAATTCCAGTTGTCGATTCGTTATGATGCCGACATAGAAATTTTTTCGGCCTTATGCCAAGATAAAGCCACACATATCTCGGACCACATCCAAGAGTTGCGTAGATGGAAGTGGTTTATAAAAGCCTACATACCTCTAGAGTTTCTGTTGGAATGGTTCCTTAAGTCCTTATTTCCTTATATTTCAAAGGATGTCTCTACATCCGGAATAACATTTGAGGAAGAGGCTATTTTCAAATCCCAACAATTGGACCTTATATATGCTCAATATGGGATGTTGTATGAAATTCTTCCTGACGTGCCGTGGTCAAACTATGAACCTAGAAAAAATCCTGGGCCTCATGCCGATGACACCATCGGCTCTAGAAATGATAGGTTTACAGATTTGGCAATGAACTAGTTGAAAGATTTGTCTCTAAGCCAACCTGTAGTAGGACAAGCTTCGAATTTGTCCTCCACTCCCACCTAGTTGGGGGATGTGCATTATGTATAGTCGTTGGCCAACCCAAATGGTAACCAACAACCAGAAGGGAATAAAAGGAAAGGACGAGGTAATAATCGTAAGGGTGGGAAAAATAATAATAAAGACAAGGAATATGCTAACAATGATAGATCAAATAATAATGTTGGTGAGGGAAATAAAGAAAAATAGAAGGTGATCACCTCACCCACCTATGCCCCAAAATCGAGGAAGCCTCAAGGCTCTTATCGCAGCTGACCATGGTGCTGACAAATCCATTTCTGCATAATCAACACATGGCCTCGGGGACCTCCAACACCGAAAATGCATCGAGTGGGAGTCAAAACCCATCGACACATGAAGGTGGCCATCTATGTGTAAATATGGTCAAGTCTCATATTGATGTAGCCACTCGATCTCGTGATTGCGGTTCTTCACAGACTGTTGTAGGTCTAGAGTCTCCTCCTCCTCCGGAAACACCCTTGCAGATCAAAAAGAAGGAACCTCTGCCTTGTATTCCGAAAGGAGTACTAAAGTGCTCTACCCACAATACTAATGCCAGAGCTTCCTAGAACTATTTGATTGTCAAAGATATAAGTCAAACACCTTGTGCGATGTCGGCTTTGTAGGTGCTCCAAACGTGTCCTTCAAGTGGAATGCCTTGTTATCTGCATTAGGAGATCTAGACCTGTGTGGCTCGAAGGTTATTAATTTTGACGTCACAGATGTTAAGCCTCTCTTACCTTACAATGTGGCCTTTCAAATCCATTTGGAGTACACGAAAATTACCATCAAATGCACTGTAATTGATGAACATGCTGCGACATGCGTGATGTCCCTAACCTATTGGAAATCCATTGGCTCTTCGACACTATCCCAATCTATGACTATGTTGAAATATTTTGATGGGAATTTGTTTCAAACCCACGGAATTATTCTCGCTTTTCCGGTCCATTTAGGTGGGAAGATAGTGGAGGTTGATGTCGAGGTGGTTGATGCACCCCTAGACTATATTTTACTACTAGGGCATAATTGGACTTATGCCATGACAATCGTCGTGTCGTCTGTTTTATGCACTTTATTTTTTCCTCATGAAGGGAAAATAATGATGATTGATCAGTTTTCCTTTGCGCATGCTAGTCCTAATGCATAAGTTGGACCTTCGGTCCCTACGCTCAACAATTCACAATAGGAAAATGAGGATGTTGGTGTTGGAATGTATTCCTCTATCATGGGTAACTTTTATTTCATGGCACCAATTCACCACATTCATGCCATTTACAGTAAGTCTTCGTCGTCGATGAGGTCCATTCGTTTCTGCACTTCGTATTTCAACTACCCTTGGACCCTACCTTCCCCGACTATGTCATATGAACGTTAGTCACACATTGAGATGAAAATGCTACTGTTAGCAGAATACATTGCGTAGCATTCTATTCTTGACACTACTTTTGACCCAGATCCTTTCTCCTCGCGGACAGACGAGGTGGATCCTGTTGTAGATCCCGTATGGGTCGTCCAATCATATTGTTTGCATGATTTCCTAGGCGATAATTTACTTTCGGATGAAGCCATCTTAAAGGCCATGTATGGTCCTAATAAACCTTGGGACGATATGCATCATTTCTCCTATTTCTTCCCATAGCTTGTTAAGACAGAACATGATAAATTTAGATCTACCTTGAGTGAGATGGTTGGTCACGTTGTGGTTCCATTAGATACTCATGGTATTTATGCCAACGAAAACATGGAGAATATTTATCCTACAGTCACGATCGACATCTCTCATATTCTTGGAAAAATTGAGAATGTATACATCGGTACAAATTGTTCTCCTGAAGAAATTTAGATCTACATCGATCTCTTCAAA
Source organism: Picea sitchensis (assembly GCA_010110895.2). Lineage (NCBI taxonomy): Eukaryota > Viridiplantae > Streptophyta > Pinopsida > Pinales > Pinaceae > Picea > Picea sitchensis. The sequence goes on along the minus strand of SNQJ01S0175923.1, from coordinate 15,323 downwards.
GAATTTCATGATGTATTTGCTTGGTCATATTAAGAGATGCCATGAATCGACCCTAGCATTATCAAACATGATATTAAAACCTATCTGGATGCTAAACCTGTTCGACAATGTCTTAGAGTTGTTAATCCTAGGAAGGCCCCTGCTATTAAGGCATAGGTAGAGAATCTACTTAATGTTGGTTTCATCTACCTGATTCCCTTGACTGAATGGGTGTCCAACCCCGTTCCCGTAAATAAAAAACAAGGAACCATCCATTTATGTATGTATTTTTGAGACTTGAACAAGGCTTGTCCTAAAGATAACTTCCTGACTCCTTTTATTGACCATATTCTTGACGAGTGAGTGGGAAGAGAAGTCTTTTCTTTTATAGACAATTTTTCATAGTATAATCAAATTCAAATTAAACTCGAGGATCAACATAAGACGACATTTATTTGTCCTTGGGGTACTTTTCCATACCAGAAAATGCCTTTCGGCCTTAGAAATGTCGGAGCAACCTTCCAACGTGCCATGAACTTTTCTTTTCACGATCTCAAGCATATTGTCAAAGATTACCTAGATGATCTTGCTGCTCACTCTCGCAAGAGAGTAGATCACTCCACTCACCTTCGATTAATATTTGAGAGATGTCGTTACTATTGCATTTGGTTGAACCCTCACAAGTGCATATTCTGCGTTAGGTTTGGCCATATTTTAGGATTCTTAGTGTCTGATCATGGTATCATGGTAGATCCTATGAAGGTTGAGGAAATACTTTGATTTCCTCCCCTATGCAACATTCGACAACTTGAAGGTTTATAAGGGAAGGCTAATTTCCTGCGTCGGTTCATAGTGAACTATACCAATTTAACTAAGGGTTTCATGCGTCTTTTGAAGAAGGATACTTCATTTATATTGGATGAGCGAGCCCATAAATCCTTCGATGCTCTTAAGAAATATTTGGTATCGACACCTCTGTTGAAGCCTCCAGACTAAAGTAGAGACTATTTTCTTTATATCGTTGCATCCGAATGGATGGTTGGTATGGTTCTGGTTTAGGAGGACAATGAGCTCCATGAGCACATTGTCTACTATCTCAGTCGAAACCTAGTCGGTCTTGAACTTAAATACTCCCATGTAGAGAAACTAGCCTTAGTTGTCGTACATGCGGCTCAAAGATTACATCATTATATATTACTTTGCAAAACTACTGTAGTTGTAGATATGAATCCATTTCAATACTTCCTCACCAAGCATATCATAGGAGGGAAATACAATGAGTGGATATTCATTTTACAAGAATTTGATCTTGATTTCGCTTCAGTGAAGTCTAAGAAATCGTTAGTTTTTGTCGAGTTGATATTGGACATCCCTCGACTAGATGAGGACATTTTTCATGACGATTGATTCACGAATGAAAATATCTTCCTTATTTCATCTTCGGACCCCTGGTATGGAGACATTCTAATTTATCTTCAAACCTTGAAGCTACCCTAGCATCTGTTAAGAGACGATCAACGACGTATATGTCATTAGGATAAAAACTACCTTATCATCGATGACACTTTGTATCATCGAGGAGTAGATAATATTTTACGTTGTTTCTTGAATCCCGAGGAAGATAAGTATTTTCTCAATGACTATCACATTGGGGCTTGTGGTGTTCATTTATCCAGGCTTGCGACAACCCAAAAAATATTGCAAGCCGATTATTTTTGGCCATCGATTTTTAAAGATTGTGTTGAAGCAGTAAAGAAGTGTCACCCTTTCCAGGTGTTCGCTCGAATAATGCACTTGCACCTAACCCCTCTTCACCCAATCATCACCATCGGTCCCTTCACCAAGTGGGGGGCATATTTTATGGACTCTACCCCAACTTCGACTGGGGGGCACCAACATATTATTGTGGTCGTGGATTAATTTACTAAATTGGAAGAGTCCATTCCTACCATTAAATCTGATGGTAAGACTGCAACATTATTCGTATTCAACCAAATTATATCCCCATTTAGAATCCCAAGAGAGATTGTCACTGATCATGGAATTCACTTTCATAATGAAATGATGAAAGAGTTAGCATCAAAACTTGGGTTTAAGCATGATCACTCTTCCCCTTATTATTCCCAGGAAAATGGACAAGTAGAGGTGGTGAATAAATCTCTCAAGACCATCTTGCAAAAAACTGTCAGCCAGAGTAAATCTGACTGGCATCTGATGCTTTACTCTACACTTTGGGAATATCAAACCTCGGTAAAGACTTCCACCTATTTTTCTCCTTTTTAGTTAGTACATGGCATGGAGTTGCTTCTTCCGATTGAATGAGAAATCCCTTCCCTCAAGTTGAAAATTAAGCTCCTACCTAACACATCTAATCTTGAAGAACACCTCGTACACCTAGAGCATCTCGACGAACAACGTCGATATGCCTATATGGATATTGAAGCAAATAAACGATGTGTTAAGTTTCGGTATGATAAGTATGTCTATCCTCGAAAATACGTTGAGGGTGACTTGGTTCTCCTATATGACCAATCCAAAGAACCATTGGGGGCAGGTAATTTCAACCCCATGTGGCACGGTCCTTATATCGTGTGACATGTCTTAGAGAAAGGAGCCTATCAATTGTAATATTATGAAAGGAATATGTTGGATTAGCCCATAAATAGGCTCTACCTTAAAAGGTATTATGCTTGATCCCTCAAGCTTGGGCATGACCTTTTGTATACTAGTGTATCTTAGTGTATATACATATTTTCCTTTATGTCATCAACTTGCTTATCAAGTTTTCCCTTGGTTGGCAGATGTCAATGGAGTCTTCATTTTACTTAGGATTCACAGATGGTTATGGTCGTCATACGCAGAACATGAATTTCGCTACTTGGGTCATGTTATCACTTGAACTTGTTAGAGTCCCATGGGTTTGTGGTTTCTACCCAAGTTTGTAATTTTTCCCTGTCTCTATCATTTTCACAGACCAAGTCTTAATTTTCCCCTTCAGTTGGCAAAGTCATTTTTGTTTGCCCCTTTGTGTTTGAGCACTCATATCCTTGGCCTTTATCACTGATCCTTCTATCTTCCCAAACCCATAGCCAGTTGTCCAAATCCTTGATCGTGTAGGCCGCAACCATGAATACAAAACACAACTTTCTCAAATAGTCTGTTTCGGGATTGAAGCATAACCAGAAGACAATTTTAATATTTCAACATCGAATTTTCCGAAGCTGCTGAAGTGGCCAAAGGCTGATCCACAAACCAAATCTTGGACGTTGTTTTGAAAGGGAAGATCTGATCCATTGTTTTGGAGGGGGAATATTTGAGCCGCTGATCATGAAAACCTCATCCAAGATCATGATATCAATGACCACAATCCATTTCGGGAATGCAACATGCTCGGGCGATAATTTTCTTGAGTGGTCCCTCAATTGAAACCATGTTAAGTCAAGAGCGATACATGGTGAAGGGAGATGGATTGCGGGCCTAAAATTGGTCTAAATCCAAACCACCTTTTAGTGGACCCACAATCACGCGCTCATATAACATCCTATCCAAGAACAACGCATGGTCGTCGCTCACTCGTTGGGGTATGCGAGCATGGCCGTCACTCACTCGTTAGGGCATGCAATTTTTCGTCAAGCACCTCGCTCCACATAAACCCTACGCATACGCTATCAGCTTGCCACCCACAACACTCACATTGGTCATAGAAGAAGATCTATAGAGCCTCGAGGCACCGGGATTGACTCGCATAAATCATTGGCACCGTCTGTGAACAATTATGGGTGTTAGGCCCAATCCTAATCCCAATGAAGATAGTTATTGAAGATTTTGGGGAGTAGTTGAGACCTCTCCTCATCCCATAAATGGAAAATTTTGTAGAGAGAAGCCATGAAGGCACACTTACGATCCAAATCTTCCTTATGGGCAATTTTTCCTGTAAAGCACATAACTATGCCTGGCTCACGTCTGACATCATGAAGTTTGCACAACCTGATAGAGTGGGTGCCGACTAAAGGATTTGAAGGCAGTGATATGATCACATTCCTGGTGGTTGTAGTATTTTAGTATATATAGGTAGTTTTGATATTTTGTTAAGGTCGAATGGTTGAGCTAGGCTCCTTGCTATTGTAATATTTTTATGAGAACATTGGTTCTTTGGTTATGTATTTGTTTTTGAGACATCTTGGTTAATCTAAGTCAGCTTTCTTACTCCATCTTATTTTCCTCTGATATTGAGAGAATTCATGCATGACTGATTCATATGGATTGTTATGACTATATTATGATGAATGTTATGTTATAGTGCTGTTATAATTTCTTTCAGTTTATTTGAGATTTGAATTCAAGAAGATCTTGTGTTTAAGTTTTTCCTTCTTAGGCTGTTGGAAGACCTGATGTCCACAACAGACCTCTACACTCTCCTCACCAAAGTCTTCCTCCTACTCACCCTTACTCCAACTTACTCACTGAAATTGAATACAGACCTCAATTGCTTATGCATGCTAGTCCATATTTCTGAGTTAGAACATTATTATCATCAAGTCCTCTCCATTTGATTAGCTAAAACTCACTTACATTTACTATATAAATTGATGTGTACTGGGCTTACCCTCTATGCACTCTAAGGGTGAATTCTAGTGCTAACATTTCTGGCGTCATTTCTGGGGAACGAATTGAAGACATTTCCCTGGGATAGAACGACAAAGAAACTCTGATTCTGAAGGTGCATCAAATATCTGTACTATTGAAGACTGCAACTTGCACCTGACGACTCCATTATTTCGACCCCACTGTTTTAGTTCTGGCTCCTAAATTCATACACATGAGGTCCACTTCACTGCTGCCTCTAGCAACGTCTGAAGCTGACCTAGAGGAAATTATCAGAAAGGGAAAGATTGCTAAAAAATATACCTCTACTATTGTACCAAGTTTTTCTGATAATTTGCATAATCCCTCTTTACAAACTCCAGTAACTATTTTTGATTCTCCTATTATACAAAATGCTGAAGTTTCAAGAAATTTAAGTTTTGGGAGTTTTCCTGCCGATTTATCCCCTCCTATTCTTGGTTTGGAAGGAAAGAGATTTGACACCCCTTTCTCCCCCGAAGTTGTGAAGTGGAAGGAGAAAGCTTTGACCTTAGAAGACTTTCCTACTCCTCCTCCTATTAGAGTTGTTGCAGTTAGAGAAGGGTTAACCTCTATTACCTCTAGCCCCTCATCTTTACCCCCTATCGCTAAGCCTTTTCCTTTTTCTCCCAGAAGAACAACCCCAGTCTCACCTGTCCGAACTCTATCTCCTCCTATTTCTCCTCCAATTCACGTCCAAATGGCAGGTGTTAATCCTACTAGAAACATGATGGCTGATATATTGGCTGCTAGATACACCCCTCTAGTCTTACCTCAACCTATGAATGCTCTCCCAGCCAAGGAATACCTTAATTACATGCCCCAGTTCACATGGGAGGGAGACATGACTGCAAAAGAACACCTTGCATCCTTTTATATATTTGCAGAGATTCATGCCCTCGAAAATGAATATGTGTGGATGAGAGATTTTTTATAGAGCCTTGATGGTGATGTTAGGGATTGGTTTAAGGACTTGCCTCCTAGATCTATTGACGGGATTGCTGCTCTGGATGATGAATTCTTAAGAAATTGGGGGAATAAAAAATATCTCCTTTATTATATTACAGAATTCGGGGCACTTAAGAGAGAAGAGGGGGAATCTAATTCAGAGTTCTCGAAGAGATTTAATAATATGTATAAAAAGATTCCCGCTGAAGTTAAACCTTCAGAAACCTCAGCCAAGATGACTTATGCTAGTGATTTCCACCCTGATTTTTGCCTCCTGTTGAGAGAAAGAAGGGCTACCTCCTTGGATCATATGCAAGATACATCCCTTGAAGTAGAATCCAATATATTGGCAGTTGACAAAATTAGGGGTAAAGCTGATAGAGACAGAGGAAAAGGTAGGTCTGAAACTCTGACTTCTAGTTCCTCTGCTGCCCCCCCTCAAACGGATGAAGTGACCAAGCTACTAAAATCAATTTCTGCTAGAATGGAAAAGATTGAATTAGAAGGAAAGAAGAGATATAGTTATCCCCAAATTTATGATAATAGGGGTAGTTTCAAGAGACCAATTAATGCCCCTCGGACCATTCAGAGAGATCAGAGGAACAGGGACTGAGATGATAAAAAAATCCAAACTCCTCTCCAAAATAACCTGGTTACTGATGAAGATGGAGAGGAAGAATATTTCAATCCTGAGATCCATTGTCTTGGAGATACCTCTTCATCCCCTCATTTGACTTAGTCTGCATACGAAGAGGCCCTCATGAGTAATCAATTGAATGATCTGAGTAAAGGGGAAGAGGCCAACCACACTCCAAAAAGATATAATCTGAGGTCCAAACAAAAAGAAGGGAAATCTGACATCCTTGATCGGCCTACCAAAGCAGAAAACCCTGCTAAAGATATTGCAGACCGAAGCCAGGAAAAGAAGGCACATACCCCCCCACCAGTGGTCAAAGGTCCTGTTCTAGAAGTGAGAGAAATTCTAAAGGCCCCATCCTCTTTCAACTTTGAGCATGAAATACAAAAAATTACAATCCTTGTACCCATTTCAGAGTTGTTCAAGCATGAAGACTTCAAAAGGTGCCTCTCCAAAATGTTGCAGCCTGAACCTTTGTATCATTCCACAGACTCAGTTAACCTCCAAGATGAAAGGTCGGATGTCATATTAGGGCCTTTGGTGGAGGATATATATGAATCCTCCCCTCCCTTCTACACTTCATTAAACATCCATGATAAGGGGTTGTATAACTTATTAATGGATGCAGGGGCATCTCACAATCTTATGCCTAATATTGTCATGGAAGAGCTCAGGTTGGAGGTGAAAAAAACCTATCACGACCTGTATTCTTTCGATTGTTGGAAGGTGAAGTTACTCGGGGTTATCAAATACCTAGACGTTTCTCTTTTCCAACTACCGATGAAGAGCGTGGTCATGGACATTGTAGTGGCTGATGTTCTCCCTAAGTTCGGGATGCTCCTATCTAGATCTTGGATAAAGAGATTGGGGGGAACCCTGCATATGGACCTTTCATATGCCACCATTCCTGTTTTCAGGGGTGAACAAAGGAGACTCTACAGGGAAGCACAACTTGCATACATCATCAATGATGAAGAGAACCCCACCAACCATCCTATTTTTTCTTTTGACACTGATTTGGGATCCAACATATTGAAGCTGACTAATACTACTGAACCTCCTCTTGAAATCAGGAAATAGTCCATTTCTTTTTGTGAAAACCCTCCTCCAACTACCCCTGTTTGGAAGATGTTCTTTGACGGAGCCTCTTCTAAGAAAGGTGTTGGTGCTGGGGTAGTCTTTGTTTCACCATGTCAAGATACCATACCCTTGTCGTAAAAGTTAGAATTTGAAGCTACCAACAATGTGGAAAAGTATGAAGCTCTTGTTTTAGGTTTAAGGGTTGCAAAGGACATGGGATAGAAGAGTTATCAGTATTTGGAGATGCAAAGCTAATTGTTCATCAGATAAAAAATATTTATCAAGCTAAGCATCCTAGGCTCAAAGATTACATAAACTAAGTGTGGGACTTAGTTGACAATTTCTTCTTGGCTTTCAACATTTCATTTATTCCAAGAGAGGAGAATACCACAACTGATTGTTTGGATGTTTCAGCAAGCCATTTTCGAGTCCCACTGCCCCTTAAACTCAAGTATGATGTAGAGGTGAAATATAGACCCTCTATACCTGACAATGTCAAGCATTGGAAGGTGTTTGAGGATGATCTTGAGATCAACAAATTTCTTGAGTCCGTTGATGAGTTCTCTGCATTATAGTTTGATCAAGACCATGATTATGAAGGTAACCCTCATGCTGATGTATTTTTAAATAAAATTGCTAATCACCATATTGTTTAGCTGCCTACCAACCACATTCCAAAAGGACTAGTTCCTTTGGAAAGATTGTTTGATGGGAATGGTGTGGTAGTAAAATTTAAAGGCTCAACTGATGATGCTTATATAGCTGAGTGCAATATTGGCATAGAGAAGGACCCAAAATTTGTCAAGTTGTCAAGTAGCTTATCAAGGGAACAAAGGGCTGAATATGCAGAGCTGTTAAAAGAATTTGCTGATGTGTTTTCTTAAACATATGAAGATCTCAAAACATATGACACAAGTGTCATTGAACATAAGATACCATTGAAGGAAGAGGCCAAACCATTTAGGCAGAAATTGAGACAAATAAATCCTATGTTGCTGCCTATTATGGAGAAAGAGGTGAAAAAGATTTTGGATGCCCAGATTATCATCCCTCTGAGGTATTCTGAATGGGTGGCCAACTTGGTCCCAGTGAGAAATAAGAATGGAGAAATCAGACTTTGTGTCGATTTCAGGAACCTGAACAAAATCTCTAAGAAGGACAATTACCCCCCGCCAAAGATGGAGCACACATTATAGAAGGTAACAGGTGCATCTAGGATGTCAATGATTGATGGATTTTATGGCTACAATCAGATCTCTATCTTTCCTGAACACAGAGAGAACACAACCTTCACTACTCCTTGGGGTACATTCATGTACTCTAAGATGCCCTTTGGATTGATGAACGCAGGGGAAACCTTCCAATGAGCTATGGACATTACATTCATAGGAGAAAAGGATAAATTTGTAGTCATCTATTTGGATGCCATTACAGTTTTATTTGGGTCTGATAAAGAGCACTGTTATCATCTAAGAAAGGTCTTCTTGAAATGCAGGAAATTTGGTCTCTTCTTAAATCCTAAAAACTCATTGTTTGCCATGAAGAAGGGGACATTATTGGGGCACATAGTATCAACTGAGGGAGTAAGGATTGATTCCAGTAGGTTAGAAGCTATCCAAACTTTGTCACTCCCTAGATCCAAGAAATAAGTTCAGTCTTTCTTGGGGAAGATTAATTTTCTGAGAAGGTTTGTTTCAAATTTTGCTGAGTTGGTGAATTTTATCACAACCATGTTGAGGAAAGGAAATGAAATCAAATGGAATTCTGAATCTCGTAACTCGTTTGACCAAATAAAGAAGGCCTTCACTGAAGCACCTATGCTCATCAGTCCTAACTACTCCAAGGAGTTTCTGATTTTGTCTTTTTCTTCATTTGACACAGTAGCAGTTGTTTCATTGCAAAAAAATGCCGAAGGGTTAGAGCAACCCATTTCCTTTTTCAGTAGGGCACTGAGAGATGCTGAAATAAAATATGACATCATTGAAAAACATGCCTATGCTTTGGTTAAATCTCTCAAAGCCTCCATAGTTTATATGCTGCATTCAAAAGTCATTGCATATGTCCCTTCAACTTCTGTGAAGGAGATCCTCATTCAGCTTGACATAGATGGAAGAAGGAGCAAGTGGATTGCCAAAATCCTTGAATTTGATCTTGAAATAAAGCCTACCAAATTGGTTAAAGGTCAAGGTTTAGCTAGGTTTCTATCTAAATCTAATTATAAAGCCTCGGTGGTCAGTTTCATCAACATTTTTTCATAGAATTAGCAAGCTGAGTTGTATGATGAAGATCCTCAAGTCACACCGCCATTGGCAGGATGATTTTGGTATAAATACATCATATTTTTCCTATAGAAGTTGCAACCTCCTGATGGCATGGGAAAGAGAAAGGTAAGAGCTTTGAAGCTCAAATCAATTAAATATTGTTATGATTTATCAAGTTTTATATTGGAAAGACCCTTTAGGAGTGATTTTGAGATGTCTAGACCCACAAGAAGCCCAAAAGATTATGTATGATTTTCATGACAGTTTATGTGGGGGGCATTACTTCTGGAGAACCATAGACTATAAGATTCTCAGGGCTGGGTGTTTTTGGCCTAGTCTCTTCACTGATGTTTGTGAAAAGATAAGGTCTTGTGTCAAGTGTAAGAAATTCCTTGGAAAGCAACAACTCAAGTATTTTCCATTAAAGCTTGTGGTAATTTCAGAAGCCTTTCAACAGTGGGGCCTAGATTTTATTGGGAAAATTAATCTTGCTTCAAGTGGTCAACATAGGTGGATCTTGACTGCCACACACTACTTTACTAAGTGGATAGAGGCCATCCCCACAAGAAATGCTTCCCACAAGATAATCATTGGTTTTCTTGAATATATTATGGCAAGATTTGGTTGTCCAAATAGAATTGTCACTAATAATGCTACAACTTTCAAGGTTGAACCATTGATTAAGTTTTGTGAACAGTTTGGAATCAAATTGATTCACTCTACTCCTTACTATCCCCAAGGGAATGGACTGACATAGTCCTCTAACAAGAGCTTTATTAAGATCATCAAAAGACTGTTAGAGGACAACAAGAAAGCATGGGATTCAAAGCTTAAATTTTCTTTGTGGGCTGACAGAGTGACAATAAAGAGATCTCTTGGTATCTCTCCTTTCCAACTTGTATATGGAGTTGAAGCCATTTTTCCTTCTTATCTTGCCTTACCTGTGGCAAAATTCTTCCAAGACTACTAGGGAGAACAAGAACCAAATGATATGATTAGGAGAATACAACAGCTGGTAGAAGTGCAACATACTAGAGAGAAACTACTGCACAAAGCATATAACTATCAACAAAAGATCAAGCAGGCCTTTGATAAGAAGGTGACCAAAGAGAATTTCCAGCTGGGAGATCTAGTACTCAAGTGGGATGCACCTAAACAAGACAAAGGCAAGCACGGTAAATTTGAGGCCTTGTGGATCGGCCCCTTCAAAATTTCCGACATTTTTTCAAATAACACTTACAAGCTGCATGATTTGAAGGATGATGAAGTTTTTGGTAGCCCTGTAAATGGGCATTTTCTGAATTTTTTTTTTACTTAAGCCATGAGTGGCTTCCCATGTCATTGTAAATATCATTTTTCTTTTGTTTTCAGTTTTTATAAGTGATTCCATAACCCAACATCTAAGGCACTAGAACTATTGGTTCTTGGCAGCTCGCAGTGAGCATGCTATCCCCTATGGAGCCAAATGCTATCACATGAACTTGTCAGAGTCCCGTGGGTTTGTGGTTTCTACCTAAGTCTGTAATTTTTCCCTATCTCTATCATTTTCGCAGACCAAGTCTTAATTTTCCCCTTCAATTGGCAAAGTTTTTTTTGTTTTCCCCTTTGTGTTTAAGCACTCATCTCCTTGGCCTCTATCACTGATCCTTCTGTCTTCCCAAACCCACAACCAGTTGTCCAAATCCTTTATCGTGCAGGCCACAACCATGAATGAAAAATGCATATTTCTCAAACAGTCTGTTTCGGGATTGAAGCATAACCATAAGGCAATTTTAATCTTTTAGCACCGAATTTTCTGAAGCTACCGAAGTGGTCGAAGGCCGATCCGTGAACCAAATCTCGACCGTTGTTTTGAAAGGGAAGATCTGATCCATTGATTTGGAGGGGAAAAATTTTAGCCGCTGATCGTGAAAGCCTCATATAAGATCACGATATCAACGACGAGAGTCCATTGTGGGAACGTAACATGCTCGGGCGATAATTTTCTTGAGCGATCCCACAATTGAAACCATGGTAAGTCAAGAGCGATATGTGGCGAAGGGAGATGGATTTCAGGACCAAAAGCGGTCTAAATCCAAACCACCTTTGAGTGTCCCCACAATCACGCGCTCATATAACATCCTATCCAAGAGAAACGCATGGCTGTCGCTCACTCGTTGGGGCATGCAAGCATGGTCGTCGCTCACTCGTTGGGGCATGTGATTTTTTGTCAATCACCTCGCTCCACATCACCCCTGCGCATATGCTATCAGCCTACCACCTGCAACACTCACATTGGTCACAGAAGAAGATCTGCAGAGCCTCGAGGTGCTAGGATTGACTTGCAGAAATCATTGGCACCGTCTGAGAACAATTATGGGTGTCAGGTCTAGTCCTAATCCCAATGAAGATAGTTATTGAATATTGTGGGAAGCAGTTGAGACCTCACCTCATCCCATAAATGGAAAACGTTGCAGAGAGAAGCCATGAAGGCACACTTATGATCCAAATCTTCCTTATGGGAAATTTTTCCTGTAATGCACATAACTATGCCTGACTTGCGTCTGACATCATGAAGTCTGCACAACCTGAAAGAGTGGGCGCCGACTGAAGGATTTGAAGGCAATGATATGATCACATTCCCGGTGGTTGCAACATTTTAGTATATATAGGTAGTTTTGATATTTTGTTAAGGTCGAATGGTTGAGATAGGCTCCCTGCTGTTGTAATATTTTTATGAAGAACATTGGTTCTCTGATTATGTATTTTTTTTTGAGACATCTTAGTTAATCTAAGTTAGCTTTCTTACTCCATATTATTTGCCTTTGATATTGAGAGAGTTCATGAATGACTGATTCACATGGATTGTTATAATTGTATTATGATGAATGTTATGTTATAGTGCTGTTATAATTTCTTTCAGTTTCTTTGAGATTTGAATTCAAGAAGATATTGTGTTAAGTTTTTCCTCCTTAGGCTGCTGGAGGACCTGATGTCCACAACATACCTCTACACTCTCCTCACCAAAGTCTTCCTCCTACTCACCCTTACTCCAACTTATTGACTGAAATTGATTCCAGACCTCAATTGCTTATGCATGTTAGTCCATATTTCTGAGTTAGAATGTTATTATCATGGAGTCCTCTCCATTTGATCACATAAAACTCATTTACATTTACTATATAAACTGATGGGTAATGGGCTTACCCTCTATCCAATATTAGGGTGAATTCTAGTGCTAATAGGTCATTTACTCACCCGAGGGCCAACTGCTGTCTTCAGGTGGCGTTTGTCTAAAGCCATCAATGAATAATGTGGCTGAGTATAGCGTCATTATAGATCTATCATGCGACTCTATTTCACATGGTGTTTGGTATTTATAGGTTCGCCTAGACTCTTAGTTATTCGTATGTCAGTTAAACAACAATTAATGTGTGCGAGATCCTACTCTACTCTGACGATTCCTACAGGTACGAATTTTGGAATGATACTTTGATTTTCTTACTTATAATCACATACCTAGAAGTTCTAATCATGTATCTGATGCATATGCCAATTATATTTTATATTGGAATTTGTCACATAACTAAGAAAAGAAAACACATTCATGCATGTACACATTGTAACATATATAAGTAAAGATGAATACTATTTTTTATTTATTTCATCCTTTCGAGTTCAAAAAATATGGTGTCATAGTACAAAATGGGGCTCATACTCTCAAAATACATATATGGCCAGTATATAATATGACCATGGAATCTACACCTATGGTGCCATATGTGTATCATGATATCACACTACGACATTTGCGAGACACCATAAGATTCACACCCATGCACAGGGTACACCCACCACCTGCCACTACATCGCCTCTGGCAGATCCTGCACTTGAACCATAGGATCTTATGTGTCAATAGAGACAGTTTCCCCTACACATTTCTCAACACTCTCTCTGCATCTCCTCCCACGTGCTCATCTCCTTGGCTCCTCCGTCGATGTCGTGGGAAACCCTCTAGCCGTTGCGGACCTACATTTGCGTAACAAAGCAATTGTTAATACTTGATACCATACAAAATATTTGTGTTTTTTTATTATTTGTTATTAAAAAACACAAAAAATGAAATATATAAAAACATTTCTTACCAATATCACCGTAGGTGGAACCTGGTGGAAAAGGCATGTCTTGATCCCCTTTGAAATCGATACCTCCATAAGGGTAGTCGTCAATGGCTATGACCTGTCGACGCCACCAGAAAAAGAACTCATCATTGTAGGGAGCTGGCACCCTACCACCTCCTAGCTGCCTCATCACGTCAGTCCACCATGACATGGCTGGATCGCGCTGTCCATGTGGAGTAATATCTACTCTAGGGCTCAAGCCTGGAACCCTCTCAAAGAAAAAACTACAAAGAATGGATGCAAATCCGAAATTTCTCTTTTTCCGTTCTTTGCAATCCATCAATTGGATCTTCATGTTAGCCAGTAGTGAGGTACACCAGTCATAAATAGTGGGTCTTAAACACTCCACCGCATAGAACATGAGTGGCCTTGATGACTGGTGCAATGAGGCCGACCCTGAAATTCATGTGAGTACAAGCATGATGATCGAATTTAATCTGAGGTTCTCGATTCGCTTAATTGGGAGATGGATCCCTACTTTATCTATGCCTGCAACATAGTGGGTGGCAATGTACTCCTCCATAGTCATACCACCCCCAGCCCCTTGGGCCTTGAGATTCACTACCTCGCCTCGGTGAGACAATCCTGTGATCAAGTATATATCGTCCACTTCAATCCTCAATGTTTTCCCAACGAGGTTGAAGGACTCTGTCTCCGGATCCGAGTAGTTTACTAGAAACTGGAGTAACCTCACTTAAGCCCTCATTCCCTTGAGAGATCAAAATTTATAAAGGCCACATATATTTAAATCTTGTTGGGCCCTTGCATCCCTTCACACTACTGCATCTTTCTCTTCATGCTCCCTCTCCCTTCATTCAATCACCATCGTGCAAAGGAGAAACCATTTTTTGTGTTAAAACCTTTCAAAAATGTTGATCACGGACTTGTACATCGACTGACTTGGTAACAATCACATATAGGGATGCATATACATGTGAAATCTTCAATTTTCTTGTGTATATGGGGTCATATACATGACTCGATGAACTGTCACCTACGTATGCCCTAATTTCCATATTACACCCTCTAATAATCAAAACATGAGGCCTAATATTGAAATTTAAACCATTGAAATTGAAGTAGACGGGATGGGCACTTACTTGGTCCAGACGGTTGCTGATTCTGTTGATTGTAGCTCCCACAATCAACACTTGAAGATCGTGAGAAAATTGGGCTAAAATGCACTATGTGGGTGAAAAAACTCAAATGGTATGGTAAAATGGTATATTTTTACTATTAGTAGAAATATTTTACCCACTTCCTATAGTTTGTGCTAATTTTTGACCGTATCGACTAATAGTGCAGTGGAAAGACTTGGTTTTTGGTGGTTTGTCTAGGATTTTTTGCAGTTTCCAGCATCATACCGCCTGTTCATGCCTTCGACAGATATATTCTTTCACTGGCATATAGGATAGGTTGTCACTTCATTTTGCACTCTTGCATCATCCTATGACCGTGATCCATACACCCTAGGTATGAACCCATTTATTAGCGACACTGAACCTTCTTACTGCTACTAGAAGTGTCATTATTAAGTGGTAGAGGCTTACCAAACATGGGTGCCCTAGTTAGAATCTTTGTGCCATTTCGTGCTCGTGTAGAAGTTATTCCAAAGGATCGAGAGTTCCTTTTCT
>SNQJ01S0175922.1:0-20034 GCA_010110895.2 Picea sitchensis | reverse complement strand
TCATCAAGGGAATCATATCAATCAATTACTTGACATCAACCAATGACATCAATCAAACCAAACCATTTACATCAATGACATATGATCCAACAACAACCACATAGATGAGTTTGATTATATGTTTGATCAATACTCCAGGGAGTACAACTCATTGAGAATACTAGTGCAGAGGCAGATCAACCTAGATCAGTTCTCTGGACTAAAATTTAGAAACAATCCTAGGTCGTACCATAGGAGAAACTATGAGTTTGAGCATAGGGATGGGAAGATGGATATTCCCTACTTTGATGGGTCGGCCAAGATGACTACACAGGCATGGGTACAGAAACTAGACACATACCTGCAACTTAACCCTATGAGGGAGATGGAGGCCATCAAGTTTGTCACCATGTACTTGGATGGAAAAGCTCATGATTGGTGGTATCATGGACTGAACACACTTGGCCACAATCAGATTGTGGCATACACAGAGTTTACTCAGAAATTTATTGACAAGTTTGACCAGGGGGATCCAGAGATACATTTCAGAGAGCTCACAAAGCTCAGATAGATAGGGGCACTAGAGGTTTATATTGGGTAGGTCCAGAGGCTAGCAGTCATGGTGTAGGACATGTCATAGTACAAACTCATGATGCGCTTCACTGAGGGGTTGATGGAACCCTTGAAGGGTTGGGTTAAGTATTTTAATCCTACCAACTTGCAAGATGCTATCTGAAGGACGAGAGACTTAGGGCTAGCTGCATACCCTAAATTGGTTCCTATACCACCTCTAAACACTGGAGGTAGAGACCAAAGACCTCCAATGAACTCAGGAGGAAGATACCCAAGGGGGTTGGATAAAGGAAGAGGTAGGTTGGATTATAATACTAGGAGGGTACCGAGAAGGAAACAACTATGCTACACATGGAAAGAGCCATGGAACCCATCCCACAAGTGTGTGGGTCATGGTCAAGTTCATTACATTGAGGTGACATCAGATAATGAAGAGGATGACGATTTCGGCCACATCTAGAACATGGAGGCAGACACCATCGAAACTGCAGAGGAGGAGGCTATAGGACACAACATTGCAACAGAGGAGAGAGTTGCATTAGCATCCATCAGTGGGGTACCCAAGTACAACACCTTCAAGATGAGAGGATTATTGTAGGGGAAAAAGGTGTCAGTGCTCATTGATGGGGGTGCTTCTCACAACTTCATTGACTCGACATTGGTACAGAGGAGGCATATACCCACAGTTGAGTTTGAAGGATTCAAGGTAGAGGTAGCAGGAGGAAGCACCATGCCTTGTAACAGGTACATCACATGGATTAAGCTTACATTGTGTAGGCATGATCTAGTACATAATGTTTATGGGATGGACCTCCCTAACACAAATATAATCCTTGGAGTATAGTGGCTCAGTACATTGGGGCCTATCACCACCAACTACAAGACCATGGAGATGTATTTCATAGAGGAGAGTGGAAGACAGGTAGTCCTCATAGGCATGATAGGCAACATAGCCAGGGTAGTCACAAGAAGGCATATGGAGGCCATTTTTAGGAGAGAGGAGATTGTATATGCTTTTGAGTGCAATATTTCGGCATGTGTGGACAAAAAGGGGAAGATTCACTATGAACTAGAGATCCAGAGGATCATTGAAAAACACAGTGAGGTGTTTAGGCCCATCCCACCAGGTGTGCCACCAGATAGGGGGTTTGAGCATATCATTGAGTTGGAAGAGGGGGAAAAACCAATTATCACCACACCTTACAGACACCCGAAGAAGTACAAGGATGATATAGAGAAGGCCATCAGAGGGCTCTTAGACATGGGTCACATTAGACCAAGTTCGATTCCTTTCGCCTCTTTAGTG
This sequence comes from Picea sitchensis, assembly GCA_010110895.2. Lineage (NCBI taxonomy): Eukaryota > Viridiplantae > Streptophyta > Pinopsida > Pinales > Pinaceae > Picea > Picea sitchensis. Next base: position 18,176 of record SNQJ01S0175922.1, on the reverse strand, counting down.
ATACTTGTCAAGAAGAAGGATGGAACCATGTGCATGTGCATTGATTTCAGGGTACCAAACAAGAAAACTATTAAAAACAGGTATACCATCCCAAGGATTGATGAGCTATTGGATGATCTCCATGGGGTTGTTTACTTCAAAAAGATTGAGTTGCATTTTGGATACCATCAAATCAAAATGAGGGAGGAGGACATCCCCAAGACTGCCTTCAGGTGTCACTACGACCACTATAAATTCTTGGTGATGCCATTTGTACTAACCAATGCACCCACCACATTTTAGTCATGTATGAACCACGTCTTCAACAAGAAGTTGAGGAAGCATCTTCTTGTGTTTTTTGATGACTTGTTAATCTATAGCAAGATTTGGGAGGAACATTTGTAGTATGTGGAATAGATCTTAACTATCATGGAGGGACAATCCTTGTATTCCAAGGAGTCAAAGTGTGAATTTGGGATGACAGACGTCCTCTGCTTAGGACACATCATTGGAGTTAAATGGGTATAGGTGTATCAAGAGAATATCCAAGTGATACTTGACTATCCCACACCCAATAATCTTACATAATTGAGGGGATTTCTCGTCATTTGCACTTATTACAAGAATTTTGTCAAAGGGTTCTCACAACTTTGTGTACCTTTGACCGATTTTACCAAAAAAGGGGTTTTCAGATGGAGTGAAGAAGAAAAATTTACATTTGACAAGATAAAGAAGGTAATGAGCACATGCCCATTTTTAGCCTTACCAGACTTCGACCAACCCTTCATATTGGAGTGTGATGCATCCAGAGAGGGCATTGGGGCCATACTAATACAAAATAGGCACCCCCTTGCCTATGAGAGCCGAAAGTTGAGGGGCCCTAAGCTTCTTTACACTATCTACGATAAAGAAATGTTGGCCATCATGCATGCCTTGGCCAAATTCATATAGCACTTGGTGGGAGCGATATTTGTGGTGAGGTCAGATCACAACAACCTTAAGTACTTATTGGAACAAAAGGACTTGAATGAGAGACAACATAAGTGGGTCAGCAGGATACATGCCTATGATTTTGACATTGAATTTTTCAAGGGGAAAAACAATGTAGTTGCAGATGCATTATCCAAGAGGCCATCCGTTTAAGCCATGGAAGATGTATCAGTTGACTGGAAGGACCATGTCTTGTTGGAATATTCCAAAAATTAGTTCACTTGTCAGTTGATGGATGGGAAAATACAAGATGAAAACTTCAGAGTCATTGATGACATCATCTACTACAAGGGCCGAATCTTCTTGGTCCTTGAGGCAACCTTCAAGGACAATATACTACATGCATGTCATGAATCATGATTCACCAGTGGCAGGGAACCAAGGGATTGGAAAAACATATAAGCAGATAAAGGAAAGGTTCTCATGAAAGGGCCTCAAAGAAGATGTGATGAGTAACATCAAGGAGTGTACTACTTTCCAGGAGAATAAGGATAAGCACACACATCTTGCAGGGTCGCTACAACCTCTACCCATCCCAGAGCACAAATGAGAGAGCATATCCATGGAATTCATCATAGGGTTGCCAAGGGCACAGGGTAAGAATTGTATCTTCGTTGTGGTGGACAGGTTGACTAAATTTGCACACTTCTTCTCCATTGCTACAGACTTCAGTGCTGCACAAGTGGCCAAATTCTTAGTGACATGGGCCACCTAAAACCATTCTTAGTGACATGGATAGTCAATTTATGAGCACTTTATGGAAGGAATTATTCAGGATGGTTGGTATGACCTTGATCCATAGCACTAGTTATCACCCGCAGACTGATGGGTAGACCAAAATAGTCAATAAATGGGTAGAAGGATACCTCAGGAATTATGTAGCAGGGAAACATAAGGCATGGGTTCGGCGGCTACAGTTGGGGGAATACTGTTACAACACCACTTATCATATGTCCATAGGCATGACTCCATTCAAGGATTTTTACAGTTATGACCCACTCTCTTTTGTAGAGATTTCTTTTGGTGATAACAGAGCCCCGATGGTATAGGATTGGGTACAACAGAGCTAGGACATCCTCGGGGAGTTGAAGGATCATCTATAGAGGGAGAATAATCAACAGAAGGTCCAAGCAAACAAACAACAGGTAGATCGTACTTTTGAGGTTGATGACTTGGTCTACCTAAGGCTCCAACCATACAGACGTGTTTCTATCAAAAGTAGTTGAGAAAAAAAGCTCCAACCCCGGTTCTTTGGGCCCTACAAGATTAGTAGAAAGCTAGGGTTTGTGGCTTATGAGATGGAGCTCCCATAGGGTAGCAGGATACACAATGTTTTCCATGTGTCATGCCTGAAGAGGGCCATCGACCAACACATCAGCCCACTTGAGGTGTTCCCACCTCTAGATGAAGAGGGGAAATTGGTATTGGTGCCGGAGGAAATATTGGAGCTTTGGGAGAAGAAACTTTGAGGGAGAAGCATCAGAGAGTACTTAATTAAATTGAAGGATTTTCCCATTTAGGATGCCACGTGGGAGAATGAACATGTGATATGGGAAACAAGTTCAAGATTGCTTGTGGACAAGAAATTTCTAGCAGGGGAGACTGTAATGTCCCCCACCTCTTGATGAAGAGGTCTGGAAAGAATTAGTGGTCTAGTCATCCCCAGTAGACCATAGTCTCATGTAGCATGGGGAAGGTCATCTAAATCAATGTTATATTTTGAAGTTGACTTGGAAAAAAGGTAAAAAAGGGCAAAAAGTAACTCATTGAAGGAATAGAGCATTTCAGGTTGAATTAGGAGTTGACCTAGGGGTTAACTTAACTCAACAGAGAAACAAAAAATAAGTATAAAGGAAATCCTAGGGCGCACCTCTCACGTCATCTTGGATATTATTGCATTTGGCTATTGGGCTCTTGAGCACACAGTTTTGAGGGTTTTGAGATAACAAACGCTAGAGAACAACTCAGTGGTGAAAGATTCCACTCACCTTGTGTCAATCTTGGTCTCGGGGATGAAACACTCCACCCACACCATTCTATAGTTTTCATGGGTTCAACTACCGATCCAGGAGGGAAACAGGTCGTAACCTTTGTGGGTTTTCTAGTAGGGGCGCATCATTTAATGAAGAGGAGTTCGATCTATCCTTGTGACAGGGTCTATTGAAATTCTGGCATATGGGTATTATTGACAGGGCCTTGTTCAACACTTTTGGAGTATTTTTGGAGAGTTGCTTCTGCTAGATTATTATCTGAAGCTTTGGGACGTCTTTGAGAGAAGGAGGGCACAATTGTGATTCAGATCCATCCAGTTTGAGAGGGTTATACTTTTGATCTGACCCTCAGACTTCTTCCAGTAGTTTGTGGTGGCCCGATCTATATTTCTAGATATTTTTAGGGGGTTTGGAGGCTTCCTCCATCATGGCTGAAATATTGGGCTTGGAGATCTTTAGGAGGGCACAACCTAGATGAGGGTTTCAAAAGTTTGGAGGGGTAAAACTTTCCATCTGGACTTCAGAGTTCATAGAGGGTTTCTACTTTCCTTGATCTATATTTCTATGGATTTTGGCATCATCTGGAGATCTCCTTCAACTGGGTTGAAATCTTGGTCCTCTCATCTATTTAGCAGGACATACCAGTAGCTAGGGGGGGTTGGATGTGACACGAATTCTTCTTGCATCGAACTTCATTGCATATCCATCCTTTGGAGGATTATTTTGTATTACCGGGATAATTTTGTAGCAGTTCATATATTATCTCGTGGAGCCATTTGATGTTATTTTATATATGCATCCACTTTGTATCAACTTCTTTCTTTTCATAATAATAAAGGTCATATCTATGCTTTCGGGTTCCGTATATTTTTTATTGGTTCGATCTTGTATTTGCATTGATTTTATCTTCAAATATGTGCTTAATAAATGAATATAATGCTAAGGCCAAAACTTGAGAGGCCAACTTGCAAACACACATAAAAAACAAGTAAATCAATGGTTAGTTAGTGTTCCAAGTGAAAAAAATTGGCTCGGGAACATTACAAATGTGATGATGGTTAGTTAGTGTTCCAAGTGAAAAAAATTGGCTCAGGAACATTACAAATGTGATGATGGTTCGAAGGAGGTAAATGATACAATGTATAGACTAATGGTGGGATGCTTGAACTATCTCACTAAAACCAAACCTCATATAGCATACTCTATTAGTGTGTTAAGTCAGTTAGAAATCACTTGCTTATCCGCAAGTGATTTAAACTGCTGAAAACAACCCAATGTGTCAGATTTATGCTTTAGGAAATAAATCCATGTATTTCTTGAGAAATCATCAATGAATGTTAGAAAATAAGTACTGCCTCCTATAGATGGAGTTTGCATTGGTCCAAAAATGTCTAAGTGTACTATTTCCAGTGGATTATTTTCTCTGTAAGACTTTCCAACTAGAAATCATTCTCTCTGCTACTTGCTAAATATGAAGCCTTCACATATTGTTTCTGGTTTTTCAATCAATGGTAAACCTTTTACCATATCCTTTGTGTGTAGCAGCTTCAGACCTCCAAAGTTCAAATGTCCAAATATGAAATGACATAACCAGGAATCATCCTGTATTTCATATTGGAATGATGTATTCATCTTTGCGCCATTTTTTCCTTTCTTGATACTGCACACTATTTTCTTCATTAGAACTGCGTGCACTATTTTCTTCATTGGAACTTCACGCACTATTTTCTTCATTGGAACTGCGTGCACTTTCTGTTGTGAATGTAGTGTCTAACTATGCACTTTTTCCTTTACCATCAATTTGCGTTGTATTCTTCTTCTTGGATGGATTCAATGTCAATGGGAACATCTTGTTACTTGTCATCTAGATTTTTTCAATAAGTGTATTGCTTGGGCATTTATCCATGATCACACGGTGATTATCTTCCATGTGGATTATGTACCCTTTTTCTAACAGTTTACTTGTGCTCATCATATTATGCTTCAAACCAGAAACATAATATACATCAAACATATATTTGTGTTCTCTTTGTTTGGTTAAAATGTTTATAATGCCTTTGCCTAAGACAGTGTTGGCCCTTGACCAAGTTTTGAGGATTCTTGGTCATGTTTGACCGAGTTTTTGGAAATCAATAGGCTATCGAAGTTGGAGCGCAAGAAAAAGTGGAGATCATGGGATCCCGACCCCTTTTTAAGTGCTTTTTGGGTTTTGGGTTTATGTAACGGGTATGGGAATGTCAGCCCATGGGTTTACCCATGCTTAGGCCTATTTTGTAATGTATAAATAGAAAGCTAGGTGATGTAGGAAGGAGATGATGTGCTAAGTTCTAAGAGCTAAGTGCTAATTGCTAAGTGCAAGTAGGGATTGTAGATGCTTTGTGCATACTGTGTGAGACTTGCAGAGCTAGGTGCAAGTGACCGTAAGAGACTGTATGTAGGCTTTGTACTGTAAGGAGGATCTAGAAAAGAGTGCGCAAATCTCTTGTTCTCTCTGAAGTTGATCTTGAGGCTCTGTGCATGTAAGAAGATTGAAAGAAGCTAATAAAGAAGATGAAGATTTGGTCGACGTAGCCCAAGGGTGGGGGTGAACCACATATATCTTTTGTTGTGAATGCTTTGTGCTTTATAGTTGATTTCTTATTTATATGATTAAATGATTAGTGCGATGTTAGATGATAGATGAATCTGATATGATAGTGTTGAATAATGTGAATGAATGCTAGATCTTATATCTATTTTTATGCTTAGTACTTGAATCTATTGGATCTGTGTGAATACTATGCCGATCTGTTCTCAGGGTTTAATTGCACTGTGAACTAAGCTAAATATTAATGAACTATAACTACTAAGTGTTCTGTTAAGGTGTTACAATCACATATTTGTGTCCCAGTTATGATTGCAGACACTGGAGTATTGCAACCACCCCTACCTCTACCTCAGGTGAGACTTCATCTGCTTCACAGGTGTTGCCGAAAGGGTCGATAGTTAGGGTTTTGTTGGTGTGTTGTTGTAGCATAGAACCCCAGGTCTGCGCTTGTGACAACAAATGGTTCTGTTGTTGGGACCTAAAACTGTGATTGATGGGAACTAAGGAAAGAGGATCTTTGCGCTTAGATTTGTCTCCCTAATGCGCAATATTCTACTTAATCTGTGAAGCTCTATGCTAAGAAAATAAGTTTGATCTGAAGAGAAGAGGTAAGATCTGAAAGCTTTGTGATTTGATAAGAGGAAAGAATGGTGAAAAGTTTTATATCTAGAGGCTTTGTGCTCTACTGAAAGTATGATTAGTGGAAATTTTTGTTTCAAAATTATGGATCTAGGTATGTTTGGTAAATTTTGTCCTAGCCTGAAAACTAGGGCACAACTAGAAGAAAAGAGGTTTGATATGACTAGATCTGATAGAAATAGTGAAAGATGTGTTATAATTATGCATAGAAAGAATGTTTGGACTAACAAATGGATGCAGGATCCTATAAATAATTTTTTGCAGGTTAGCTACCATGATCCTAGTGCAAGTACAAGAAAGAATGGGGATCATTTAAAAGAAAACGAGGATTAACAATTTGTTACAGTTGTAGAAGACCCAGACATATTGCTAAGGAATGCCCTGGTGTAAGATCTAGTTGTCTTTGTTGTAAAGATAAGGACCATGAAGTTATGGATTTCCCTAGAATGATTGCTAAGGTTGAAAGAATGAATATTATACAAGAAGACCATGAGGAAGGTCAAGCAACTAAGACCATGACAGAAACCAAAAAAGAATCATAGATTGTATTGCTGCAAATGAAAGAAACCCTGAATGACAACCAAAATATCATCTTACTAGAGATCTTCAGAGAAAAATAATGCATACAAGCAAGAATAGGAGACTTCGACATAGACTGTGTTCTGGATGAAGAAACACAGGTGAATATTATGATAGAAATAACTTGATAAGATTTAGGAAAGCCTGTTATGATTCTTTCATTGGGAGAAATAGGATTATTTAGAGGAATGTTGATGACCTTGTGTGGAAGACTTACCCAAAGATCTATGAGTGTTCGTGGAACTTTGACAGAAGAAGATTTTGAGGTTGTTAAATTTATTGAGAACAACGCCTCATTTTTTATGTTACTAGGGAAGCCTTGGATCAAACAGGATCAAGCGATAAGAAAAGAGGAGGAAATCTTAGAGTAGAAGAAGTAGGAATTAAAAGATTTCATGACCAGGAGGATCGCACATTTGATTGAATAATAGGAGAAATGGTTGAAGTTATGTAGCACTAGAAACTTGGACATCAAGTTTGAAAGGACACACGAGAACTTGAGACAACTATCGGTACAATAAAGAAGAGCACCTACACCAGACAGAGAACAAGTATTGTCCTTGAACCCTAGTAAAGACCATCAACAATACGAAGTTACTATGCCAAGAGGAGATGAGAATCAGAATGGAAAGAGGAATACTGAGACAAAGCTCACTGGAAAGAAGGCTAGAAAACTAAGCAAGAAGAGATCCAAGATCGAAAAGTTACAGAAGGTTCCAGAGGGAACTTCGCAGAAGGAAAAATTACAAAACTAGAAGTTCGTTAGGATATCAGAACAACATCACATGGCACTTCGCCATGGCGAAGCAATATAGCCATTGGGAATAGTATAACCATTAGAAAGATACCCCTAATGGGTAGAACGACATTTATGGCCAAAAATCCCACCATCAGACCGTTGGGACTGTGTCGTAACGAACCGAACTTAATTAATGAAGGCTTCTCACCCGTTGGAGAGATCCGTTACCTAGTTATCTACTTATTCCGTCGAACCTTGCACCAAGAACTCTTTTTACAACCATGATTATCTGAGCCCGTGGATTAGTTGATTTTTCACAGTAATAATCACGTTATCACCATCCATCCCGTTGCATTGAATCATTATTCTTCAAACCCTGAGATATTCAACCCGAAGCGTGTATGTTCGAAGAACTTAGCACAGTCAAAGATTATGTGAAGGAGGTACTCATCGACCTCATGACTGAAAGAGTAATGTTTGAAAGAGTAATCTCTGTGGGTATACAAGAATCGTCGATGAGAGGAGTGCAAGCCTCTCCGTTGACTGCTCGCAGATCTTGACCATCCCAACCGACAACAGAAAAGAGAACCAAGCATAGAGATGACCTAGAAAATGTGAAGATAATCCCGACCATATTACCCGACTACATCCCACCTCTAGCCGACGTGATGAATCGTGATAGTGTGCCAAGAGATTTTGAGTACACCATGGTTACTGCGTACCTCCCGAAGGGGATACATGCAGTTCGACTGCAGCAGGACAAAATCGCAATGTTGAAGTTCAATGAATTCAACTTAGGAGACCGCAAGAACCATAGTATGCTTGCCCCATATAAATACTTGACCAGGACGAAGGGGAAGAACTCGAAAATAATCCCCCAGCCGTGGATGATGAACCTCACGTAGTCCACCCTGTTAAATGTAATGAAAATCCCACACTTTGGAAGGCACCAGGAAGTTAACACCTATGTCAATCTCCTACTTTCATGTAACCATGGAAAATAATTATGGCTAGACCATTGTATCACAATCGATACGACGTTGATCCATAGGATCACCGGATTGAGTATGAAAGGACCCGACCCACATGAATTCTATCTAGGGAAAGCCACAGATCGCACATTAGCATAGAATATCAAGGATACATACGACGATGTTGAGAAGGGGACATGAGGCTACAAAGTAGCCTCCATCCAGAATGGCGCAGTGTGCCTAGCATGCCGATTAATCGCAGGAAATCTAGTAAGGAAGAAGATGCCCACGCAGGTGATCTGGATTTTATGAGCAGAACGAAATGAATACATATTATTAACAGGTACTTAACACAAAATAATAGAGATATAGTAAAACTGGTTTTCTATTCAATAACGAAATAAGATGAAACTGTAAAATGCAGCAGAAACAAGCTTGCTGGAATGGTGGCGGCTTATCTCCAAGAAGAGATGTGACAGTAGCACGCATTCGCAAGAAGAAGGTTACAATGAGGCTCTGAAGGACTTTTTACAATAAGCAAGAATTCCAAAATCCCTAGACATCCAAAAACCTAACCCTAGGAGATGAAATGCCCAAAATCATGTGGGCCCCATTTGGGTAAGCTAGTACATCAACTTCCTGGGGTTGTAACTTTTGTATACGATCTCTGTTTTAGGCATGAGATAGCCTATTGGAAAGGTATCGTTCAGGAGATTCATTTTGGGGGATCAATCATGCCTTTGGCTATCATTGAGGAGCTCGATACCGAAAATCCTTCATTTAGGCCCTCAAAATGGCCCCGAAAGTAAAAATTGCTAAAAATAGTAAATTGCCAAAAATGTCAGAAAACTATTTTGAGCCAGTTGGAAAAGGTGGGTGGCCACTGATATCCATCTGGATCAATAGGTCACATGATTTGTTGTTGAACTCAAGGGGAAATGCCTGGAATATGTACAAATGAACTGGGCGAAGTACCTAGTTAATCAGATGGAATTAGACTGTCGCGAAGCACATGATCAGGGCTACAAGTTCCACTTTAGCTGGCTCCTAATCCCCATCGCGTTTGTTCCTTGGGAGATGTCTAAAGGTATGAAATTCACAGACATTGAGCCGTTTGAGTCGCTTGCTGCGAAGTTCACCATGCTCTCGTACTCGAGCGATATGGGAAAACAGTGGCAGTCGAACACAGTATTTCACACATACTATCTCCATTTGAAGAGGGTTGTCGAAGCTAAACCTTGCATGACACTGAACACCCTATAGTGGTTCCATACCCTCATGAAGTTTCACGCAGATCGACACTTCATCTATATTACCGTGCGAGAAAATGAACATAAGGAGGAGCTTTAGTCGTACTACAAGCTCACAGAAGAGGACCTCAAAGAGATAACTAAGGAATGGTCAACTGACTTCCTTATCCCCGCTGACACTGCAGAGATGTATGATCCTGAACTTGACATCCTAGAGGCCGCTCACAAAGAACATGACATACCCGGAACCAGTAGAAGGAAGAAGACCGAAGAATTCCAAGACTTAAGTAGTGCCTCAGAAAAGATTGCTTCAGTATCACCTGACCAAGGGGGTGATGACGAAGTTGAAGAGATAAATGGTAAAGAAGATGAGCAGAAGCAAGGAAAAATTAAAACCTCCTAGAGATGAGGTTGATCCCTTGAATAAGAGGAAGGTTACTCCCCCTAAACCCTCTTCCTGGAAGAAATCCAGAGCCACTGTGACTAACATGAAGACTGTTCTCACTGTCAATGACTTTGACTTCATCATCGCAGTTGTAAATGATGGCTCGCAGAAAATATTCCATAAACAAGAATCCAAGCATGAGGATATGTACAAAAAAATCAAGGTCAAACTTCAAGGGTTACAACATACCCTTCAGTCTAGTCATGCAGTGTCCACTGCGCCCCTGCGATCAGGAGAACTAGATTTGGGAGATGAGCCAACCCAACTCCACTGAATAGCTGATGTGAGTGAAGCTCGCCTTCGTCGCAGACAAGAAGAAACTTAAAAAGCCACCCAGGCCTTGAAGAAAGTGCAAGAAGTATTCGTAGAACAATGTCAACTTGCAGAGCAGGAGAAGGTTTCTCTCTAGACAAAATTTGAAGAGGAAAAAGCACAGATTCACAAGAAAAAGAATAGTTTCTCGCAGAGCAACTCGAAGTGAAAGAAGCAATCAACAAAGCACTCCGCTCTGTGACAGGATTAGAGCCAAAGGAAGAATACCGAGTTGATCATCAAGTATAGAAGCTTGCAAAATATATCCAACAACTACAACAAAGAAAAACATACTTAGAGCTCCACGCAATGCCCGACACACCATAGGATGTGAGAGATTAAAGAGATGCAACTGCTCAAAGCATAGTTGAGAGAATAAAGTCCATTTCCATGGAATGTAAACAACTAAGTGATCGCAGTTCCCAACGTATGATAAACTCACTGAGAATTAGTAATTAAAGGCACTAGAGTCATAACTCCAGGAGGTGAAGAAGCAAGCAGAAACAATACAAGCACAGTTGAAGCCCCTATCAGTTGTTGAAAGGATGAAACGATCCCAAGAGAAATGTACCACTCAAAATAAGGTCCACACCATTCAGAGTAGAGTCATGGAAGTGACTCAGAGGCTCCAACCTATACAGGATGAGGCTTGCCAACTATTCACAGAGATCGAAGGCCAAGGAGCAGAACTAGAGCAAGTCGTCATTGCAGCTGAACAACGCCTAGAGGGACCTGTCAACGAAGTAGTCATCCAAGAGTTCACTAAATAGGAGGTTGTGGCACAACAACAGGTCGAAGTAGCTCAAGCCAAGCTTGAGGCTTTTGAAGCAGAGCTACCTAGAGCAGAGTGAATTGAGACGAGTCACAGGTGAGTGTTGGGGGCCTGTTGGCCCTTGACCAAGTTTTGAGGATTTTTGGTTATGTTGGACCTAGTTTTGGGACATCGACAGGCTATCGAAGGTAGAGCGCAAGACGAAGCGGATATCTCGGGATCTCGACCCCTTTTTAAAGGAATTTTGGGTTTTGGGATTCTGTAACGGGTATGGGAATGTTAGCCCATGGGTTTACCCATGCTTAGGCCTATTTTGTAATGTATAAATAGAAAGATAGGTGATGTAGGAAGGAGTTGATGTGCTAAGTGTCAAGAGATCAGTGCTAAATGCAAGCGGGGATTGTAGATGCTTTGTGCATATTGTGTGAGAATTGCAGAGCTAGGTGCAAGTGACCGTAAGAGATTGTATGTAGGATTTGTGTTGTAAGGAGGATCTAGCGAAGAGTGCGCAGATCTCCTGTTCTCTGTGAAGTTGATCTTGAGGTTCTGTGCATGTAAGATGATTGAAAGAAGCTAATAAAAAAGACTAAGAGTTGGTGGATGTAGCCCCAGGGTGGGGGAAAACCACGTATATCTGGTGTTGTGAATGCTTTGTGATTTATAGTTGCTTTCCTGTTTATATGATTAAATTCTTAGTGCGTTGTTAGATGATAGATGAATCTAATATGATAGTGCTGAATAATGTGAATGAATGCTAGATCTGATCTCTATTTGTATGCTTACTATTGGATCTATGTGAATACTACGCCGATCTATTCTTAGGGTTTAACTGCGCTGTGAAATAAACTTAATATTAATGAACTATAACTATTAATTGTTCTATTAAGGTGTTAGAGTCAAAGATATATGTCCTAGTTAAGGTTGCAGACACTGGAGTCTTGCAACCACCCCTACCTCTACCTCAGGTGAGATTTCATCTGCTTTGCAGGTGTTGCCGAAAGGGCCGGTAGTTAGGGTTTTGTTGGTGCGTTGTTATAACATTGAACCTCGGGCCTATCCCTGTGCCAACAGACAATGACTTGGATATTTGTTCCAAGTGTAACCTTGGTTTGGACTGACTCATCCAAACTAGAAAACAATTCTATTTTCCTTGTCATGTGGTTACTGCAACCCGAATCTAAGTACCATATGTCACATGGACTTTCTTGAGAAACATTTCAATCAACTCATGACACTATATTAGACATTTCTATTGCGCTAGGAACAACTACAATGCACGCCATAAACATAGGGCAAGTTTGGTTATTTACGCTGTGTGACTGATCTTGACTTTACTTGTTTTGATTATACTGTCTCTTTCTCCACTTATATGCATATTGTCCATATTTTCTACAATAATGGCATTGAATCTTTGATTTGTCATTTCTTTGACAACTTGACTGGCTGGTGCTTGGGTTTTGACCTCTTCCACCAGTATTTCAAGGATTGCTACTGCATCCACTTCTTTAAGAACTTCTTCCTCTGCATTTAGAGTTAGCTCCCCCCCTTCCTCTTCCATGACTTATAGATGATTGCACGGAAAATGCATTCTGTAATGACATACTTGATCTATTCAATCTATGTTCATGATTGATGAGGGAAGCGTGTAGTTCATCTAGACTGAACTGACACAAGTCTTTGCTCTCTTCTAGGGTCACAACAAGGGTATCAAACTTAGGAGGAAGACTCCTAAGTACCCTCTCAACAACATTTTTGTCTTCTATGGTTTCACCATGAGACTTAATCTGATTTATCATTCCAATGACATGGGTGTAGAATGAATCTACTATGTATGAATCTTTCATTGACATGGTTTCAAAATATCTTCTAAGAATCTATAGTTTTGTAGTCTTTACTTTGTCCATACCCTGATAAGAGGTTTTTAATATGTCCCATGCTTACTTGGCTTGCTTTGCTGATGTATTTTTTCTATATATATTAACCCTAATGAGGTTTGGAAGGTTTAATTTATCACATGGTAAATGACTTATGAAGTCTTTTGCTAGCTCATGGTTCACCTCATCTAGCATTTATACAAGTTTTTCTTTTCGTCCATGGAGTTTGAATTTGTCTCCAGAATATAAGGACTGCTTCATCATTCCATTCTCAGTTTTTGCACCAAACTCATGACTTATGGTACTCGAACAACCAATAACATTGATGCTCGGGCCCCAACTCCCATTCCCTATATCTAGAATAGAGTAGGTTAACTCGGAAGAAAACTTTCCAACCTAGTGTTCTTTCCGGTAGGTCCTCCCACGCTGCGGTTTTAAATTTTTGGTCAATCCAGAACTTTGGTCGATTTTCTGAGCATCTGGATTGGTTTAAAATGGGGCAAAACCCCTGTGGTAAGATTCTGAAATGCATGAAACTTTGATTCAGAAAATGGGGCAAAACTCAGGCTACCCCTAAAAATTTAGACGGATTCAGACCCATTTTTTTACCTGAAAAGTGGATCTGTTTGCTCCCAAGTTAACCTACTCCTATCTATAACACCTATTTTATTTTTTTTGTCTTCTCAGGAAGTGTTGATTGTCCACATCATTTCCCTCGATTCTAGTGAATATTGTTTGCTTTTCTCTTTGTGCTGTAATTTGGCTCTACCTCCTAAAAGTATCTTCTCTCATTCTTTGACTGTGTAATAATAGTGGGCAATTGCAATCAACCTAATGCAGAACTCCTCCAGTTTAACAATTCCATCATGTTTTGGGAAGCTGTCCCAGTGAATAGAATATATGCATCGAAATTTAATTAATAAAAAACGATAGACAAAGCAGACATAGCAATTAAAAGAAAAGGTTGCGTACTTACTTTGTAATTTGTTATTTGGTGATTCTGATTAGGATGAATAAGCTGAAGTGTAAAAAATCTTCAAGAAGAATTCGATGTTGTGTTTTTCTTAATTTTCAAACACATCACATTTTTGGCATAAAACTGTTGGGCATGTTCATTGAGGATTCTCAGGTAGATCCTATACAACAATTCAAACATGTCCATTGATGATTCTCAAGTAGATTGGCATAAAATTACTGGGCATGTCCATTGACAATTCTTAGGTAGATCCTATACAACAATGCAAACAGAACCTAGGTTATACATGATAATTTATAAATAGTTTACTGTTAAACAAGAGTCGAACGAAAAATGGTTTCAAACCAACCCCATTTTTGGCTTAAAAACTCTTATTGCATGTCCTTTGAGGAATCTTAAATTGATCCTATGCAAGAATGACAAATAGAACCTAGGTTAGCCATGATAAATTCTTAGTAGTTTACAGATAAACCACAGTCAGACTAAGAGAATTAAAGTAAAAATCTACAGTCTAATCGATAGAAAAGTGGTCAGAATTAAGGAAAACATGGGTAGAGTTGGGTCTATAATATATGCAGGCTAGTAAAGTGTAGGCTAGACAGAAAGTAAAAGAAAGCAATTTCAGTCCATGATTTCAGCTGGAAGTCAACAATGAATCATGATTCAGAGAGATTATGTTGGCTTATCATTTTTACAGTGTTATAATATGTTTTCTATATTTTTAAATTCCATTTAAAATTTTAAAAATTTTAAAAATTCACATTAAGGAAAATTGCAAAATTATGAATTTTCTCGATCCTTCGATTTTTATATCATGGTCGTCAGTGCTACGTTGGTCCTTCAATTTTTATATCATGGAATGCTAGCACAGTCATGCATTGAATTTGACTGTGAATGGGCTCATGATTATTATAAATGAATTAAGCAATAACTTGACTTTTATGAAGATTCAATCTATTGTGTTGCGTATATCATTGGGTAATGCATTTATTAATTTATTGTTTTCCCATGCGGGGTTCTCCATGGATGGTTTTTGCTTCAGACTAGTCTCGGTTTCAACACGCTGGCCAGTGACCATATTGTTGTTAAATATAATGTAACCTCAACAAGCTGACTGTACACTGCCAACTGTCCTGGCCAGCTGTACTTTCTTTTCTTGATTTGCTTGAGCCTATTTAGCTCAGCTACTTTTCCTTTTGCACTGAATCACTTCATTAACTCTTCTCATTGTACTTTCTCCTTACCTTCTCAATATACTGAATACTATTTCTGCTCTATTCTTTCTCTCTGCATTTCTTGCTTCACAATTTATCATGGTATCAGAGCAACAGCAGTAAGACTCTTCACACAGGCTGGAGAGCAACACGATCCTCACAGTGCATAGCTTAAATTGACATCCAGACCATGGGACATAGCTTTTTCACAAGGCTTGGAGAGTTTTCTGCCATCCGCTCAAAAGATCGTCGTAGGAAGCTCACACGAGGAAGCAGAGCGCAATATGCTCAAAAGATCGAGGAAGAAGAGATTACAGAAGGAGAAAGTTTAAAGATTCGTGAACAATTTCAAATTCATCAAAGATTCATGAAGAAGAGCTGCAGGAGGCAGGAACATTTGAAGAATTCAAAGAAATTCGTGAAAGATTCCTGCAGAAGGCAGAATCGTTTAAAGAATTTCAGGAAATCTCTCAAATTCGTCAAAGATTGTTGCAGAGAACACAATGATTCAAAGAATTTGTGTAATTCTTTCAAATCTGTGAAAGATTCACGAATTTTCTTCTGCAAGAGAGAATCTTTGCAAGAATAGAAAAGAACTCACGAAAGTAGCCAAGAACGATCAATCACAGCTGTAAGATCCGTCCTGCGATTAGATCTGAGGGAAAAATTCAGTTCAGAAGGGACAAGGAGAGCGCAGAAAAGGAGAAAGAATCACAGTCGTTAGATCTTGCACAGAGGACTGATAGCCATTGGATCCGTGAGAAAGTGCACGAGGTTTAGTCCTCTAGAGCGCACAGGAGAAAAGCCAACTTGTGAAGTCACGTAATCCCGAAATCATCTAGACGATCCATCAAAAAGGACACGTGGCAGAAGATCCAAGCACCATCAAAATTTTGAAATTTCAGAGTTCAGAATATTGGAGGTCTTGTTGACGAAGGTCGAGACACTCCAAGGTGAAAGTCCCAAAATCCTGAAAAGATCACAACTGTCCATTCATTGGGACACGTGGCAGAGATCGAGGAAACCGTCGGTATTTCTACTACCAGGGTTTCAAGTTGATAGAGGATTTGTGTCACTGGGGGTTGCAATTCGTGAAAATAGGAAACGCAGGAGGATCGTCCATCTTGAGGAGATGTGTGGCAGCAATCCTGGATTTCGCAAGATTTTCTGAAAGGAGAAGGACTCTTTTCCATTTTGGCATTCCACGTATTGATATTTCGAGGGTCAAGAGGACAAGAGATCGGGTGCTTGAGTCGTGAAACCCCGAAACAATACTGTGTTATTATGAGTAGTGGTCACATGGACCAAGGAATATCTCAAGGGGCTAAGGCGATAAAGGTCATTTCAGCATTTCGACCATCCAAGAGACAAGAGGTCGGGCGCTTTGTGCCATAAAACCCCGAAACAGGACTGAGGTCATATGGGAAGTGGTCACATGGACCGGAGGTATAGCCTTGGGGCCAATTGTTGTTAAAGCCACTTTATCAAATTGAAATTTCGGAGTTCAGAAGGACAAAGGGTCAAGGACTCTTGACATCGGGAAACTGAATGTCCCAAATCGCAAAATCTCGAAAAGGCATTTGAATAAGTGCCAGGATATTTCAGATTTCGGCAAATTGAGGGACAAAGAACCGGCACAGACATCGTTATTCTCCAAATAGCGAAAATCCGATAGCGCTTTAACATTTAGGCACATGGTCACATTGCATGGAGACTAAGGGCCAATCCAAGGTCGTTAAGCTCTCTTCAGCGTTTCGGTGACCGAAAGTTGGAGAGACAAAAGTTCGAAGGACTCACATATAGCAGTCCTGAAGTCTCGAAGGATGAAATTCCAAAGTCACTGCAAATTACACGCAGGAGATAGGTAAATACGATTTTTTTCCCAAATATTTTTCGGTTTTTCTAAATTTGTTAAAAATGGCGATGTCTAGAAATTTAGGACCAACTCAGGGTCTGATTCTTCTTGGAAAGAACTATGAGTTTTGGTCTCTTCGAATGAAATCCTTCTTGCAAGCATAAGAGTACTGAGATCCAGTGGATCTTGGATATGTGGAACTAGATCCAACAAACCTTGCCGCCATGACAAACCAGTAGAGAATTGCTCAGGCAACTCAGAGGAACAAAGAAAATAAAGCTAAATTATGGATTCAAAATTCTGTGGATGATTCGATTTTCTCAAAAATCACAGGTGCTAGTACTTCAAAACAAGCCTGGGACATCCTTAAATCATCCTACCAAGGCAATGACAGTGTCAAAATAGTCAAATTGCAGGCCTTGAGGACACAATTTGAGACTTTAAGAATGACAGAGTCTGAAAATGTGGATCAGTTTATGACCAGAGTCATGGGAATAGTGAACCAGATCAGATTGACTGGTGAAGCCATCACTGATCAACACATAGTTGAGAAAGTCCTCAGAATTTTACCAAAGAAATTCAAAATGGTTGTTACAACAATCCTTGAATCCAAGGATCTGTCACGTTTTTCAACAGAGGAACTGACTGGTTCCCTGGTGACACATGATACTAGACTGCATCTCACAGATGAGTCAATCACAAATGCCTTCAAAACTCAATTCTCCTTCAGCAGAGGGAGAGTCATAGGAAGAGGTAGAGGTCACCAAGGACGAGGGAGTACTACAAGTGACCAACACTTGAATGGAGGTAACAGACAACAAACCCAGCATCAAAATTTCCAAGGTCACAGACAACAACACCAGAATCAGAATTTTCAGCCTCAAAGAGGCAGAGGGAGAAGATCAAATGAAAAATCAAGCATACAATGCTATTACTGCAAAAAGTATGGGCACTATGAATCTGAATGCAGGAAGAAGCAAGTAGATCATCTCTCAGGAAGATC
>SNQJ01S0175921.1:6641-20034 GCA_010110895.2 Picea sitchensis | reverse complement strand
TTCATTTCTAGATTTGTATCTGAAAGATCTTGTTTGAAAGATCTTGTTTGACAAAGAGTTGAGCCAAAGTGCACAACATTTTTTGCAAATTTGTCCTCAGGGAAGTGTTGAAGGTAGTGTGTTAGGTTTGCAATGGTTGTCAAAGTTGTCCCCAATGTTTTTATTCACAAAGACATATGTTGTTTCCTAGTTGTGATGACACATGATAAGGTTGTATGAGAAATACTGAAATCTTTGAAGCCTACCAATTCTATTATCATGGTACCTCAACAGGTGCAAAACATAATCTTGTATTTCAATTTCTTTGATTTGTGGCTATTTGAGCATGGAATCCCTTATGGGAAAGAGAGTGGGGAAGGGCCCAAAAAAGATCAAAGTTTCGTTCTATTCCTTAATAGGCGACAAGCCAATAAGGGGCCATTCAAAGGAATTTGTGGATTTGCTACTTGTAGATTGCAAGTAGCTCCTTATTTGTTCTACTTCTCTCTATGCATTCAGGGGCATAACTACAAAAGTTGATGGTTTTTGGTCTTGTGGGTTGATAGAGTCATTATAGTACCATATAATTCTATATGACTTCATTGTGAGTCATATATTTTAGGTGTGACATGGTGAAGCATGGGAGAGATATTTGTAGGTTCAACAGGTAAAGTAGCAGTTGTAGTTGGATTAAGCTGGGAATCCTTTTAATAAGGACCATGTGCTAATTTGTACTCGCAAAAATTTCCCAAATTCAAGATTGAATGCCACTTTAGAAATTTCACCTTTTTCCTCGAAGTTTATCGGATTTAGTCCCTATGAAATTACAACCTTAGGGTTGATTTGAAATATAATAACAACAAATTTTGTTTGATTGTTTTCAATATCGATGTTAAACTCTTAACAATTTCAGCCTCAATTTATGTCAAATCAAGAAGAAATGTGAGTGTTGGAAATTGAAGACAATGATGGCTAAAAATCAAATCTGCAATAAAACAATTTTGGATAGTTTGAAAACTTCACACACACACACACACACACAGAGAAGAGATGAAGTTCAAGTATATACTCCTAGCTTACGATAAGTTGTTATAGCCTTGGAAGCTCTAGAAAATCACAAATAGGGAAAAACATGAAAAACCCTAGCTCTACCAAACATGCTTCGACCTACTAGAGTCTCATAAGTAAATCCTCTTTGGCCTCATGCAAGTCATCTCTTCTTTTCCTCTTCAATAAGTACAACTTAGGGTTTATCACCAAAACCTAGCTCAAATGACTCCTTAGGGTTGAAACCCTAACCCTAGACTCCAAGAATGCTCAAGAAACCCTAGCAACTTGTTATAGCGCAAGTTGTTGGTTGGGAAAATTCCAACCCAACCACAAAGCAAGTGCTACAACTTGGGAATCCTACGGCTGTAACATTCAATGTATTGCAGTAAGAAAATCATGCACTGAGATCCCCTCAATCTTTGCCAAAAAGTGCGGTGGACCAAGGAGAATAAGTGTGCAAACTTTGAGCAAAATCCAATGGTTGGTAAGAGAGTTATTCAAGTAAATAAGTTAGGGTTTCTACAACCCTAATGTCTGAAGATGCAATTCTATAACAACAACAAGTAATGGGAGAAAGGGGATGCCCTAGTAGGGGAAGACTCCTGTCAATGAGGCCAACCAACTTCAAGCAAAAATCCTTTCAAAAGATCAAAAATTATGTTTCCCAAGGCAATGATTTTATATCTCCAATGCAAAAAAGTATGACTAGTGCCTTTACTATTGGGTTAATGCAGTCAAATAAACAAAGAGCTAGATAAGCTACCTCCTTAGGGGTGTAAGCCCTTTTACTTCCTAAGGCAAGTTTCTCTAGCTAGGGTTTAAGCTAAGAGGGTGTATGCCCTTATACTTCTCTTAGCAAACCCTTGTACAATCAATGAGATGAAGCATAAAATGATGAAGACTATGGTGGGGGTGTATTCCCTTATACTTCCCACCTAGTTCCTAGCATAACAATACTTGACTTGAAAAGATGATAGCATAATAGTAAAAGACCATACCAAGATCAAGAGAAATGCCAAGATAATCCACCATAAGAGCTAGAAAACATCATCCAAGGCTAGCGCCTCACTCCATCAACCATTCATCAATATATCCATAAACAAGTGCATAAGAGATAAAAAGAGCCAAGTGTAGCGGAAATTTCAGACCAAGTCCTCTCACAATGAGGGAGAGTTTTGTTAAAAGTGAGATCTTATAATCTCTATTTATACAAAATGTAGCTAACATAGTTTGTCCACAAACTTTAGGGTAAAACAAAATGTTAGGGGTTAACAACCCTAATCTTGCCCATTTTTACAAAATAATACTAAACAATTCCTTTAAATTTCACTTTTTGCACAAATAAAACCCTAATTTTAGAAGGATGTATCCCCTTTAGGGGATGTTTTGCCACTTTAAGGAAGTCATTGGTGTTGGAGAAGCATGGGTAGGCATCCAAAGGCCACATGTCAAGCATCCAAGCACTCTCATCATGGTGAAGACCCTCTTCTCCTCAAAACGTCCATGTGTCAAAAGAGTGGCACCTCACCACCATGCCCTAGCCCCAAAAGCATGACGTCAAGCTCAAAAATAGGATGTTTTTCCCCTCCTGGGAAAATCGTTTGGCAAGTGAGGGTTGGGCTATGTCGTCCAATTCATCATCAAGGCCTTCCAAGTCTGATCTCTCTCATCTGGAATGAGGGCCCCTGACATCCAACCTGTGGGCTTGTAGCCCCATGGAAGCCCAAGCTAGGCTCGTTCTCCCAAAAATGTCCACCAACTAGGTCCTGCAAAGACAAATGAGCACGCCCTCCAAGGATCTCAAGTCATAACATCATGATAAGTGGATCCAATCAATAAATAAGCCATCTAAGCATGTGCATCAAAGATCACTATATCAAACAATTAACAACTCAAAGACATTATTCGACTTGTCAAGCTTGAATATGGGAGGGTTGACGAGGTGTCCTATTTGGATATTTCCCTAGGTCAAGGAGAGTTTGCAAGAGATCCCTCTCTAAGCATGTAAAGTGGATGAAGTGGTTGGGGTCAAGACTCAATGGGCATAGGGCTCATGACATACAAGGGGCCGTAGTCTCTTTCATGGGTGCCTTTGTAGAGGGTGTGTGGTACCTTCATCCGTAATGCACTTTTCCAAGCCCATCAATTTCCTTTTATCTTTCTTT
The DNA here is from genome assembly GCA_010110895.2 of Picea sitchensis. NCBI lineage: Eukaryota > Viridiplantae > Streptophyta > Pinopsida > Pinales > Pinaceae > Picea > Picea sitchensis. Next base: position 16,840 of record SNQJ01S0175921.1, on the reverse strand, counting down.
CTTTGTATTTTCTTTCACTATAGCATAAGGAGAGGTTGAAGGTCACTGCCCTGGTGTGGTGACCAAATGATGGCAATGTCACCCACAAGCACCTAGTGGAAATGAGAAGGTTGGCTCGTGATGAGACCCTCTTTCTCTCATCCATGCAACTAAGAGCCATTACCCTGGTTTGGTGACCAAATGATGGTAATGTCATACCACTAGATATTCATGGACGTGATAGGTCGGCCCATGATGAGACCTCTTATCCTTCAACTAACCTTTTAATCATTCTTTATTATATTATGGGCCCCCTTTACTCAAAGATAAGTGTTTCATTTCTTTCTTGGGCGATCCCTGGGCGAAGCATCTAGAAGGTTTATACAAGGCTTTTATCGTTTGCCCAACATCAACCCCTATGGGCCTTTAGCCCCTTCTTCCCATAGAATGAGGGACAACCCCTTCTTGGGTCAGTACACCCTAAATTCCCAAGAGATAAGGAAATGGAGGGGAACAATGATGGAAAGTGGTAAGTATGGTTGGGGATAGTACAATGGCTCATTAAGGGAGTTCCCAATACCAAACCCATCCCCAAGGAAAACCACATACTAGGGTACAATGTCAACCACCAAGGTGAAGCAGGGAAAAATGCATAATGTCCAAGCATATATCATGAAATCTAGAGAAATCTAAGATACATCATAATCAAATAGCTTGAATATTGAAATGATGCTCACCATAATATTGACTTGTACCTCATGGAGCAAGGCCTGCTGCCTTCTGGAAGCCAGCTAGTGTGGTGGATGCCATCTGCAAAACTCTGACCGTTTGTGGTGGTGAGTGGGTTTTCCATCTATGCAAAATGGTAATGTTGGTCATATAGTTTCTCGACACTCCATATTTGCAACCTGAGGGCCTCGAGACATGATCTCCTTAGTTATCCACAAAATGAGGATAACACAACTCAAGACAAGAGAGATAAATTACAATGAAAAATGAGAGAGAGAGAGAGAGAGAGAGAGACTATCATTTCTCCTCCTACATCTCTAACCCCAAAAATATAAGATGTAAGCTCTTCAAGCATTGATGATGAGAATGACTCTCTTTCCTCTAATTATGTGAGAAGTGAAAGGAGATCTACATGTCAAGTGGACCTAGTCCACTACAAGCAACCTACAAGAAACAAGTAGGCCCACACATGTGAGGCACCCCCTCTACAAGTGACACATGTCAAGTTCCAAGGTGATAATGATCCATAAGCAAGGCTCTTAGACAAGGGTGCTCCTCATCCAAGGTCAAACACTCCTCCAAGGGCTCAAATGCTCCAACACCTCTCCTAGGCCATGTGCTCTTTCTGGTCCACTCCACCTACATGATCAATGTGGCAACCTAGGAATCTCTAAGTCAACTCTAAACCTCCATGTAAGAATCTAAGCAACCCAATGGCATCTAGGGATCAACACCCTCCTCTAGAATGTTGAATGCTCCTCCTCTAATGTAGGACATTCTTCAAGCATATAACATGCCCACTTGATTAATTAAGTTGTGATCAACATTCTTACATATAATTTATGGACAATAAAACTCAACAACATAAATACATTGCCCACAAACAATTACTCCATGGCCGATGAGCACATTCAACCATCTCAACACATCAAACATATTTCCGCTCATTCATTTAATAGTAACAGTCGGTACATGGACAATCATAGTAGCATTCATATGATTTTACAATAGAATTCATATACAGTTTTATCACATACATATAATTACATTCTCTTCATGTTTATGGCCCTATCTAGCATACCCACAATGACATTCACAATAAACTAACATGGATAGGAATTAATTACAAGACATAGGTAGGATTATGCCCTCTGCAATACAATACATGGTTGTAAAAACATTAGAATTTTCATATAAATAATTACGGGATATCCTAGAGTTGCATTCCTAAGTCAATGTTAATTTCCAAACTTGAATCTTCACCAAATAAGCACATATTTCTCATTTACATCAACATAACAACATCAATCATCAACATATAAGAATAAATTTCAGATTGCTTATTTGTTATAGAATTTTCACTTGGTGAAATAGTTCCATGGGTGTGTTTTTCCTCCTAGTCATAGGCACCAACTCGAGTAGGTGTTTCCCATGTTCCAAGCAATGAAACGACAAGGGTGAATTTATTGGCTATGACTATGGTTTTCCTCCCTCAACCCAAAACTGACTATTATAACCAAACGATTACCTTTTGGGCCATTATTTCTACAATAGTCCCACTCTCCAGTGTCTCTTTCCCCTTCATTCCTTCACAACACTAGGACTGAGATCCCCTTCTCTATATAATAGTCACTCAAGATACCCACTTCCCTCCAGTGCTCCCCCATAGGCTAGCCAAGAATTCTCTAATGTTGGAAGCTAGGGAAAAATCGGTTGTAAATCAATTCCTCTTAATCCCATAAATAATTGATGAACACAATCATGGATTCCACAATTTCATGGATGCAATTTATGGAAACAATACTATGGTAGTAGAATGGCCTCTTCCACTAGCATACAAATTAGAGAATAATTCAAATCCTTTTCATTCCTCCCCCCCCAGAAAAAAACAAATGAATCCCTTCCCAAGGTTGCATGCACTCTAGACTCTTATGAGAACCATGTGCCCTTCCCACAAGATTTGAAATAATAATACTTAAGGCACATAAGACAAGGTCATGAGGCTTGGAATAAAGACACTTGGCAATTAATAATAAAATATTATTAATTCATGGCTCCCTCCTTCCCCTCTTATTGGTTCATTGCCCCCATTGTGCTCCAAAGGAGTTTATCACCTCCCAAGTTCATTTGTTTATTAGTTTAATTCAAATATATTGAAATGGAAAACTTACCACATACTTACCATACACTTACACAATATACTCATAAGGGGTACTACATTCCTCCCCCGCTTGGGATAACATCGTCCTTGGTGTTCCTCTTTCCAATTAATCAATCCATGCCATCATCCTTTAGTTGCACTATGTTTTCTAACACACCCTCAAGTTGCCCCTTCCTTGTAGTAACTTTCCCTTTCAAGGTCATGCATCCCCTTCTCTACTAAACAATGCATCAGGTGATCCATCTTGCCAAGGCTTGCACATGTTTCTTCGTGCATGATCTGAATCTACGGTCTAGATATATTACAGGGCATGAACTTGTTGATATTTAACACAAAATCTTGCCTTTGCAATTCCAAAACCTTCTCCTTTACATGTGGTGTGCCCTTAGTGATTACAGAGGTTGAAGTGCAATTTCCAAAACCACTTCACGTGCCTTCACAAATTGCTCACTGCCCTTATTGTTACCACCTTCCACAATATCCCTAGGTTTTTTCATGTCGTTGCCATGTATGTACTAACCTCCATCTATTACTGTCCCTTGTACCACTTATTCTATGTGGCATCACCCTAACACGTCCATGTCACCTTTTCAGGGCCATTCTAGATGTATGTGGTCCACATCAAATGTACAATTGTATGATCCAGCCACCCACCCCCCCACACACACATCTTCCAGATTTTCTTTGGAAGTCAAATATATATATAATCCACACTAAACTTGTCGATGACATGAATTTCATACTTGTCTTCTCAATCCACACTAAACTTGTCGATGACATGAATTTCATACTTGTCTTCTCAAATTCGACCCCCAATTAAATACTTTTCTCCTATGAGGGGATTTGATTCCATTGCCTGCCAAATACGATGCCATTGCACCAATTAAACCTCTAGATTTCATACACTAGATTTTCTCCATTTTTTTTTCTTTCAAATTTAATACATGATTGAGATTGAAATTTCGTCAATTCTCCTATGAAATGCTTCCATACCAGCATATAGCTCTGTCAGCACACCATTTGGGCAATTCAAAAGCACAATTTCAAGGGAAGACCTTATACACCATTTTTCCATTATTCTCCATGAGACATTTTGTCACACACATAATCTACAACTGCATTGTTCCCAATTTTCATTAAGACATTTTATCAAGCACTTGAAAATCAAACTACAATTTCTTCATATACAAGTTGATTCTTAGTCCATATAGCCCGATTGTTGTAACCGATAGCTTTGTTACCACTTTATAACATACCCACTTTCCTAATTAAGTTGTGATCAACACTCTTACTTTTAATTTATGGACAATGAAACTCAACAATGGAAATACATTGCCCATAAACAATTACTCCACAACCCATGAGCACATTTAGCCATCTCAACACATAAAACATTGTTCTACTCATGCATTGAATAATAATATCTAGTGCATGGATAATTACAATAACATTCATATGCATTTACAACGATGTATACAATTCTTTCACATGCATATAATTACATTATTTTCATATTTATGGCCCTTCTAGCATACCCACAAGGCCATTTACAACGGATTAACATGGCTGGAAATTAGTTTACATTAAAGAGGTACAATAATGCTCTCTTCAATACAATATATGGATGTAACAACCTTAAAATCTATGTATAAATAATTACCCGACTTTCTATAGTTGCATTCCTCTGCTAATTTTACTTTTTGTCCTTGAATATTCTCTAATTAAGTGCATATTTCTCATTATAGTAGTGCAACAACATCAATCATTAACATATAACAATAAATATCAAATTACTTATTTGTTATAGGATTTGCACTTGGGAAAATAACTCTATGGGAGCATTTTTCCTTCCAACCATAGACTAGCACAAGTAGGTGCACCCTTGTTTTGGGCAATGAAACAACAAGGGAAACTTTATTGGAAATGACTACGATTTTCTTTCTTTCTCCCAACATCTAACTATTACAGCTAGGGAATTACCTTTCGACACATTATTTCTACAATAATCCCACTCTCCAACCTCTCTTTCCCCTTTAGCTCTGCACAACACATGGAATGAGATCCCCTTCACTGCTAAACAGCCCCTCATGATATCCTACTTCCCTCCAATGTCCCCCACAGGGTGGCCATGAAATATCTAATGCTGGAAGCTAGGGAAAACTTAGCTATAAACCAATTCCTCTTAATCCTAGAATTAACTCTTGAACATAGTCATGGATTTTGCATAATTTCATGGCTACAATTCTGGAAATAATACTATGGAAACAAAATGTCCTCTTCTACTAGCATACGAATTAGAGAATAATTCAAATCCTTGGCATTTCCCCCCCAAAAGAATTGGAATGAATCCCTTCCCAAGGTTGCACGCACTCTAGATTTGCATGAGAACCATGTGCCGTTCCCACAAGATTTGAAATAATAATATTTAAGGCCCATACGACAAGGACATGAGGCTTGGGATAAGGACACTTGGAAATTAATAATAAAACATTATTAATTCATGATGCCCTACTTCCCTTCTTGTTGGTTCATTGCCCCCTTGACACTCCCAAGGATTTATCACCTCTTAAGTGCACATGTATATTATTTTATTAATTATATTTAATTCAAACAAATGAAATGGAAATTATACCACATGCTTACCATACATTAACACAATATACTCACAGGGGGTATTACAAAGCAACCAACCTCCTCCATGTTGCCAGCATGTATAATGTCACCAAATCATTTGAAGATCTCCAATGCTCTAAGGAAGAAGGTCAATCAAGCATCCATATGAGATTTAACAATGCAAGAGTAAACCACCTCTAATGTGCAATCCCATCATGGAACACCAAGGGTCAACCATACACCATGCACCCCACATCTCATGAAGCACCCCCAAAGATGGTGTATACACTTTTGGAGGCTAAGAACTCTAACATTGCCATTACATGAGATCTACTAACAAACAAGTCACAATCTTTGTGTCAAAGTTGCACCTATTCATAACCAAGATGTCCAAGTGCTTGATTTGGCCATGCAAGTGATTAACAATTGTACCATGTGTTGTGGGAAAGTGATAATATGGCCATTGTATTTGTCTTGTCCACCATGTCCATGAGTTACACACAATAGGGGGTTCACTCTTGCCATGAAAATTTCCTTGAACGAAGTAAGAGCATTCAAGTTATCTTCAATGTTCTCCAATGTCCATGTTGTCCATATGGTGAGACAATGGCCATTTTACTTTGCAATGCATCCACAAGAAGCATAATTTCCATGCAATTTTTTTGTTTATGACAAGAGTTTCCTCGTAGGTGGAGCATACTTGCATGGATGAAATATGATCTATGCTTTCAAAATACTGGTGATGTGCTTTAGTGAACATGGGGTTACATCATTCATGGTGCAAGGATGGGAAATTACTAAGAATATCTTGGTTTGTAGGATGACAGTGTGGTTCAGAAATAGAATGGTCATTTGTAGTGGTATGTATATTTCAAGTGTGAGGGTTATTGGATGCATGGGAAAGTGAGGGTTGCAAGTTTGGTTCAATGATAGTGTGAATGCAAAAGAGGTTTGGGTGTGCATTGGCAAGGGAAGCATATTGCACAAACATGGCATGAGTTCTTTCTCTCTAACTATTGATGGACTTTTTCCATGCTTGATAAAAAAGGCATTTGTGTTCATTTATTGGATTATTGTTTTTTGTGTAATATGTGTGAGTGCACTCATTCTTTCTTTCAATGAGCATTTGTTGTTAAATATGGCAAGTTGGTCGTGATCTTGGAGGTGTCATTGATGCAAGGGGAAATGTTATAACTACTTGTGCTAATTTGTATCAAGATTATAACTAAAATATAATAGACAAAGCATTTGAAAATTAAATCATACCATGTAAACGATGTATTATGGCTTCAAATGAGTATAAGACAATGCATATTTTGAAAATGAATGTGTATAAGAGATTGCATAACAAAAGGAAAGGGATAACATAAATATAATAGACATTGAATTGAATAAATAAATTGAATTTTGGAATGGATATAAACGGAAACAAACGTGTAAAAAAAATAGTTAGAAGGTATGTCATACATATAGGGACCAAAATATGAGTACATACATTAAAAATATAGATGTCATGATGCATCATTGTTGCACCTTGAGGTTGAAAAAATGGTTGGAATACAAAATTTTACAAATCTATTTGTAGCTAGTTAAATTGTATGATTTCATCTAAGAGAATTTTGTTCTCAAATGCATATGTAGGTTCATCTGACTTAACTTGGTGACAACCTTGAGTCATTATGTATAATTAAAGTCTCCATCTTGACTGATATCACGAAAAGGAACCGGTGGCTTGCGACTGTGTTAATGACATTTGGTTCAAAGTACAACTAGTGTAACCCTTTCGACACGATCCCCGTGAGTTGAATTATGACAGCTTAAAAAAGAAACGACGAAACTTAGTTTTTCAGTGTGTTCTTGCAGTTCACATTCTAAGAGGTCAACATTGTATTTGGGGCAATTCCACATGTTGTTATTATTTTTCACTGCCTTTTTCATGCATTCCTTGTCCCCAACCATTAGAGGGCATGCAAGGTAATAAAATTTATCCATGTGAATCTTTGTTATATAGCTTTAACTAAAACCCAAATTTCTTTCTCAGAGGCCCCCATGCTCTTAACCTTGATAATTTTTCTTTTTTTTGTTTATTTAGTTTGGAACACCAATTTATTTTCTAGTTAAGGATGGGGAAGGAGTATTAAAACCCAAATTATGTTTAATGCATATGTGTTTCTTCTATATCCAAATTTATAAGAATCCTTATGTTGGAGACAATCCCTATAGTCTTTCCATTTAACTTGGCTACATGACCTCCCTTGATTGTGAGGATGGGGGGCTTTTGCACAACACAATTCATCAAATTCCCTACCCTCCACATGACAATATGAACCCCACAAGTACATTCATGATATACCTTGACATGTCCTTGGATATATTGTTTTTTTGATATTTTTTTAATCCATCTCCTATATGTATAGTGGAGGTAGATGAAGTGGAAGTGACCACACCATTCATGTCAACCATGGAATTGAGAGCTAACATTTTGATGGTGTTGATTGTCTTGAAGTGAAATTGGTGTGTGAGGATTAATGTAACTAAAAATCGTCCATTCAACTCTATTTTTCATGCAACATATAAAATTATTTCCCATGGAGTGTCCAAATGGTTGTAGTACTTGTGTGCTTTCTTGACCTGGCCATTAGACATAATGTACACTTCTGTAGGTTGGATTTGATCATAGAAAGCATTAATTTAATCATCAAATAAAGATATATGTATATCTCTTCTATCATAGTCAATGAAGTTAGATGAAAATACCTTGCCATATCCTTTTTTATTATTGTACTCATGGAGCGATGTCTTTGTGAGTGATCTGCCCTTTATGGACCAATATTTATTACGAGGACTCAATGCTTTGATAGGTAGGTGTTTTTGGAGGGATAGATTTTGGAGTTTGTGAGGAAGGTAGTTGAGGGGAAGATCAAGGATGGTTAAGGAAGGCTCCTAGTTTGATAGAACCACTTTGCAAATGGTAATCATTTGGAAGAAATATAGGCATTGGATCCCCAACTAAGTCATGTTTGGTGTTTCCAAATTTTAAGTAGAGCATTATATAGTCGTGTATTCTAAGAAGGTAAACAACAAAGAAAAAATGATATTATGATGTATCTAGAAGAAGATATTTACATGTGGGATGAAAGTAGGAATTGAGCATACACACACTCTTTAAGCACTCTATAGGTGCATTTAGTGAGTTGGGTGATCAACCCCTTCTAGAGCTCTCCTGATGGAACATGGACATTGTATTTTGATGGCAACAAAGTTTGTTGCATGTTTGTTCCATTAGTGATAAACACATTCTCGCGGAGTTGTGTTCTACATTGGGTGGATAGGGTTGGTGTCCACTATTTGGAGAAAAGGATGGAGGTTGATAGTGCTTCAAATTAGCGAATCAATGGCATTGTTTGAATATGTATATTGTTTTCACATTGTATCATAGTTGTAGAAGGATTTATGGATTAACAATGTCTTCTAGTTTTGAAACATTCCCAACTTTTCGAGTGGATGCTTCACCCATTATCAAGGAATCAACATTAGTTTTGAATGATAAAGAATTGAGCCAAAGAGATTAAATAGGTTTAGGAAGAAATATAGTCGTTGAGACTAGAAAAAGGGGGAATGATTTAAATAATCTTAAATTTCTTTTAATAAGTAGAAATTCATTAATTATTAATTAAATAATATTATCAAAGAAGGAAGGATGGTGTCCGATAAAGTCTTCATGAAAAATAAATAAGAAAATAATGATAAAATAATCATGTGTTCTTAAAACATTATAAAGTAATTAATATACTTCTATATAAAGGAGGGAATATTTGAAAATGTAATGATGAAGAAGATTGAGATGGTAAGGAAATGGTTGAAAATGTGAATAATAAAATAATAGGGTTAAATATAGGTGACAGAGAAGGTTGAAACAGTAAATAATAATATAATATTGAAGGACAAAGGATATCATAAAGAATGAATAGAAGGATAATGCATATAAATGAAGAGAGATAATAATAGCTCATACCATGGGAACTGAAAGTAATGAAAATTTAAACATTGAAAATAAATATAAAAGGGTGGAAGGGGGTTACAATAGAAAGGGTGGGGAAGTAATAGAATGAAAATTTAAACATTGAAAATAGATATAAAAGGGTGGAAGGGGGTTTCAATAGAAAGGGTGGGGAAGTATTAGAATAAAAATGGGGATTAGGAATAAATAGAAACCATATTTTAAGTGAAATATATAAGTTTTTAATAAATTTAAAAATGAAGTAAAAATAAGTATATTTATGGTGGGGAGGGGGTTTCAATAGAAAGTGTGGGGAAATATTAGAATAAAAATAGGGATTAGGAATAAATAGAAACCATATTTTAAGTAAAATATATAAAAAAATTAATAAATTCAAAAATTAAAGGTAAAACTAGTATATTTTGATAAGTAATTACTATATTAAAAATACAAAGAAATAAAAAGGTTAATTGAGACTATGAGAAATGAAAATAAGTTATTACAAATTAACGAATATGGTCGAGGAAAACCTAGGAGTTCATAGAAACAAGAAAATAAGAGAAGATGTATGAAAATAAATAGGAGAGCTAAGAGAAATAGGAATCAATAGAAACAAGGGAAGGATAAGAAAAACAAATGTACATGGTAGGAAAAGGTTAAGAGAGAAATTTGAATTGAATCAAGATATGGAGGGGAAATGTTGAGATGGTGGATGAC
>SNQJ01S0175920.1:6775-22186 GCA_010110895.2 Picea sitchensis | reverse complement strand
TATATATATATATATATATATATATATATATATATATGAGAAAACCTCATAGTATATATGCAATATATAAACATGTTTTTGTTATTACCAAACGTATGTTCCATTTGCATGAATGTGAATGATTATAACCCCTTTGTATGTGCAACCATGATTAGTATATATCTCATAGTTTTCTTGTTTCATAAGTACTATGTCATCAAACTGAAAATAGGAAGCAACAATCATTGGGTTAAACTTAAATGTATCACCCATTCCAAGAATCGTCATAGATTTTGAACCTTATCAATACATCATTGAAGCAGACATGTATGTATATTGAGGGGAATGACTGAAAATAAAAATCCATGTGTTTTNTGTTTCATAAGTACTATGTCATCAAACTGAAAATTGGAAGCAACAATCATTGGGTTAAACTTAAATGTATCACCCATTCCAAGAATCGTCATAGATTTTGAACCTTATCAATACATCATTGAAGCAGACATGTATGTATATTGAGGGGAATGACTGAAAATAAAAATCCATGTGTTTTAGTTTGTGAGACCCCACCTATTAATATTATATCATAGTATATTTTAATAGGCCTTACAATCATTTGCAGGATTTATATCAGGAGACGAGATTTTAATTCAACACCTTCCTAGGAAGAGAAATGAGATTGAATATGGGTGTGGATCCTTGTGGAAGCAGATTTACATGAAGGGTTTTTATAGGAATCGGTGCTAGTCGTCGGAGATAAGAGGTGGATGAAAAATATTGATTGTTGGAAGGTTCCTTTTTGTTGTTTTTTGTGCCATAGCATCGGGACTCTATAGCACTGGTGTATCAATCCTCAGTCCACACAAACCAAATTTAATAATATTTGGGTTAAAAAATATTTGTGTGGAAAGGATGCAGTAGCTCTCGCCTCTCCCAATTCCAGTCTAGTTGACGTAAACATGGCAGCTAGGGTGTCCTCCAAAGGTGATAAATATGATTCAACAAGCATCGAGACATCTACTAGTAAGATTTCTCCAGTTCCTTCTATTACTTTTCTTTCTTCTTCTCCCTTGGAAACTAAAAAGGTTCCCATCCCTCCCCCCTTGCTTGTAGTGTCTAGTGTTCAATTTGTTCCATCAATGGGCCTAGGGGAGGATTCTCCCCAAGTTCTAGGTTCTCCCCTTCCCCTGCTCCCTTTTATTTCCCCTCCTTCTCTCTCATCTCCCCTTGAGGTCAATTTTGTTTTGTCCTCCCTCCCCTTTTCTCTTGTGGAATATCCCTCCCAATATATCTCCCTCCTCTAAGTCCCCTCCTCTCAAAGCTTCACCTTCTGATGTGATTGTCCCTCCCTCTCCTCATGTGCTCTCTCAATCTTATTTTTCCTTGAGATATTCCCTCAGATCATAATCAAAAATTCTGGATAATTTATCTTCATCAAGGGGTTATCTTTGGATTTTCACCACCCAAACCCAGTCGATCGCTAATCGCATTTGGTGAAATCCCAATAGAAAGAAGTAAAAGACATTAAAACGGGAAAACAAAGGACCATTGCTAGGGCCCTTGGAGTAGGGAAATCCCTCAAGCAAGTTCCCCCATGAAATTCATCTCCTTCAATGAAATAGGGGTAGGGGGAACTCATAAAAAATTATCCCTAAAGCACCTCATCGTGAGCCACAACCCCAATGTCATCCTAATCAAAGAAACTATGGTGGATGGAGTCAGAGCTAGATCATTTTTTGAATCTTGGTTAAATTCCTATTCATTATGCATTGTTGATGCAGATGAGAAGTTCAGTGAACTTCTTACAAGCTGGAGTTTCTCTTTCAAAGCTACATATGCTTAGTCCACAATTCGGCCATTTTTGTTAGGTTAAAAGAAAAAAATTCAGGCATTGGCATCGTCATCGTCAATATATATATGGTCCTTATAATAATCGATTATCTTTGTAGAACAAACTTTCACCAGCAAAGGTCTTTGAATAACAGTTTACCCTGGTTGGAGGGGATTTGATTGTTAGTGTGGGAAACATGGGGAGTAAACGTCTTCCTGTACCCCCAAAGTGATTTTTTTATTTTGTTTTATTAGTGACATAGTTTGGTGGATATGGAACTGGTGAAAATAGTCCCTACGTGGATAAATTTTCATTCTAATGAGGAAACAATTTCAGAAATAATGGACCACTTTTTTATTTCTAAAAAGTTGTGTACTTTCCCATTCCTCTTCAAGTGTTAGGTCTCTTCTGGCAGTCTCTCCGATCACCTTCTAGTCCTTTTTTCCATATGGTTGTGGGCGAAGATAAGCCTCCTGCCACATTGAAGTTCAATAGCTTATGGTTACAAGGAGAATATTTCAAGAAGGCTATCAAGGATTTATGGATTCCCCTTTCTTCGTTGTTGTGTGGGACATATATGCAACATATGGTAGGAAATATTGTGCATTCCAAGCAGGAGATGAAAATATGGAGTAAATAGTACATGGTTCATTTGCATTCTACTTTAAAGGAGAAAGAGTTCAGAATCGAGGAGATTATGCTTCATTGTGAATCTAGTTTTTCAGAAGACAGTCTCGCTCTGCTTCATGAACTTGAGGCTCGCCTTCACTCCATTTTGGAAAAAGAGGAAATTATGTAGCAGTTGAAGAGTCACGTGCTTTGGCTAAAGGAGAGGGACAATAACACCAAATTCTTTCATCGCTATGCCAACTATAGGAAAAAACTAAACTCTATATGGGAGAAAAAATTGGTTTCTAGTGCAAGTGTTCATTCCTTCAAGGACATAGCAGAAGAGGGAATTTGTTTCTTCCAAAATTTATACCAAGAAAAAAAATGTTGTCCTATCCAGGAGATTTTGGAATTCATATCAAAATATCCCCCCATTTTCACTAGTGATATGAATAAGTTGATGGAAGAGGAAGTGACAGAAGTTGAAGTATTGGAAGCCCTAACGCCCATGCAGAAAGGGAAAATATCGAGCCCCGATGGGCTTATGGTCGAGTTTTATATTGGTTTTTATGATCTCCTTAAGGATTATTTTCTTAAGGTAGTACGTGAATCCCAATATTTAGGGAAAGTTTTAGGATATATCAGTTCTATCTTCCTCTCTCTCATTCTGAAAAATCGCAATGGGACCTCTTTTAATAATTTTAGTCCTATTTCCTACTACAATGTTATCTACAAGCTAGTATAAAAGGTGATATCCATCAGTCTTAAACCACTATTGAGTGAGGTGATATCCAAAGAACAATTCAGTTTTCTCTAGAAAACGAAAATCCATGATGTGATTTCTCTTTCTCAAGAGGCTCTTCACTCAATTAAAAATATGAAGTAGTATGTGGCCATTATAAAGATTCATCTTTCAAAATCTTATGATAGGTTCAATTGGAACTTTCTTCTCCTTGCTCTTATGAATATGGGTTTGCACCTTCCAATGGTAAATTGGATAATGGGGTGCGTAAACTCAATGCATTACATATTTCTTATCAATGGTTCTCCATACACATTATTTTGGGCTTCTAGGGGCCTTTGAAAAGGGTTCCCTCTATCCCCCTTTCTTTTCCTTGTGATCATGAAGGCCTTGAGAAGGCTCATAAACTAGGCATGTGGTTTTGGGAAGCTCAAAGGTGTGAAGGTGATGAATTCAAAATCATTATCCCACCTCCTTTTCATGGATGACGTTGTTTTTTTTGTTCATGGGTCCTCTTGGAATTTCTTTTCTTTAAAAATTATATTGGATTTATTTTGTTGAGATACAAGAATGGAAATCATTACATTAAGTCTTGTATCATTCCTCATCGTCTTTTGACGGACTCTCTTAAAATACTTGAATATTCTCTCACCTTCCTGCATAAGGAGTTGGAAGTTGGTTATAAATATATGGGATTCTTCTTAAATCCCTATGGGTATAAGACTGGTGAGTGGAACTAGATGTATAATAAAGTTGAAGCTCAGATTTCCTTTTGGGGGAATCATCTTCTTTCTCGAGGAGGGAGATTAAATTTACTAAAATTTGTTTTGGAAATCATACCGGTCAATTGGAATTATATTGCAATGGTGCCCAAAGGAGTCCTCACCAGGATAAAAAAAAAATTACAGTTTTCATTTTCTATGGTCTGGTGTGAAGCTAGCAGGTGGCACTACGCTAGTCAAATGGATCACCCAAGACTCTAAGTGATTGGGGTTTAAAAAATATCCACTTATTTGTGCTCTCCCTAGCTACCAAAATTCTTTGGAGACTCACTCATAAATTTTCATTATGGGGAAATGTGTTGAATTTTGATTGGGGTTTAAAAAAATCCACTTATTTGTGCACTCCCTAGCTACCAAAATCCTTTGAAGACTCACTCATAAATTTTCATTATGGGGAAATGTGTTGAATTCTAAGTATCTAAAATTCATGACTATTAATGAATGGTATAGGTCCCCGATCAAATCGGCTAGTGGCTTGATTGTGTGGAAAGTGTTGAAAACAACTTTCCCTATGGTGGGGTTGTGGACCGTCAAGAAAATCAGCAATGGAAGAAAGGTGAGAATAGGATCGAACCCATGGCTAGGTGTAGGAGATGATTTTCTCCTTGCAGATTCCCTCAAACAAGCCATCCAAGATGTTGGAATTTTCTTCCTAATAGACGCCCAAGCCCAAATCATGAAACATAGAGGGCGCTTAGGGTGGAAAAACAGTTTCGACCTCAACATGTTTGGTATTATGGCAACTGAATGGGCCCGCTATCCTCAACATGTTTGGTATTATGGCAACCGAATGGGCCCATATATATATATATATATATATATATATATATATATATATATGTCTCAAATTATATTTTCTTAAATGATGAAGAATAAGACACTCTTTGTTAGTCAAAAAACCTAGGGACTTGAGAGTACAATACAAAGGTAGGATACAACGAAGTGGCGGAGGCAAGCTTCTCTAGTGAAAAGTGTTGGGTGGGGCTCTCTCAGGAAGTTACAGGAGCCTCTTAAGATCAAAATTTCCCTTTGGATCGCTCTTAATAATAAATTACTCACATGGGATAATGCATTAAAGCAAGTATGGATAGGCCCAAGATTTTGCGTKCTCTATAGATCCAGTGAAGACTCTTGCTCCCACCTCTTCTCGTGYTGCACATACACAGAAATAGTCCTTTCTCTGGTGAATAAGGAGCTCAAATATTAAGTTAGTTGGATGCACAAATATCTTGAAGCTAGTTTTCATACTTGGTTGGAAGATAAGAAGGTAAACCATATCAAATATTTTCCCTGCATATTGGTGAATAGTATTTGGTGGGCACGTAACAATTTTATTTATTTTTTAAATTCATCCCTCATGAGATATGTGCATCACAAATCGCTAATAGTTCGAAGGATTTTATGGTCAAGAAGGAGGAGGATCGTATTCCTGTAATGTCGAATCTTAACCAAACCATCCCTTGGATATTTTTTTATGGATCAATCTAGGGGCACCCACCTCAATGCGGGGTGGGGGCAGTACTCTTCTTAAATTAGGACCACTTCTTACACATTTGATGTGCCCCTAGTAGAGGCTCAAACAACCAAGCTAAATTCATTGTGCTCAGAACATTGCTAACTGTAGCTCATGAGAAAGGGATTAAAAATATTTAGATCATGGGAGAATCCAATTTAGTTGTTGACTGGGAATGTAAGAAGGTAAAAGTGGAGAATGTGGGTCTTGATTATTTGCTCTAAGACCTGGAATTCCAATTAATCTCCTTTGAGTGGCTCTATTTTTACCACATTCTCATGGAACTAAAATCAAAAGATGACAACTTTTCCAAGGAATCCATGTTGTTTCCAAAAATATCCTTTGGCTTCTATGAATATGTCGATGGAGAAGAAAAGGAAGCTATGGAATTCTATCTATAGGAATTCATCTTTGATGTTTTTTTGTGTATTTTCTGTAGTAGTTGATAGTATG
This sequence comes from Picea sitchensis, assembly GCA_010110895.2. NCBI lineage: Eukaryota > Viridiplantae > Streptophyta > Pinopsida > Pinales > Pinaceae > Picea > Picea sitchensis. The sequence goes on along the minus strand of SNQJ01S0175920.1, from coordinate 16,277 downwards.
CAACTTTGTTATCCTCCTTAGGCATGAGATAGTTCCTCTTAAGGCGTATGATATTCTAAGTTTTCATTTATGAAAGGATCCTATGAGCCAAGGCCATCCTCTTTTTCTTGGCTATGACATGTATATTCAATACTCATAAATATAAGATTTTTTCCGAAGGAAAAAGAAAAACAAGTTATGTAACAAAGAAGATAAATGAAAAGGCGTGTTAAAAACATTAGTGTAAAAAACTTCCCGGAACAACCAATACCAACAATGTGTGCTCCCTCTTTATTGAAATCCAAGGAGAAAGGTTATTTTTTATAACAGACATTGAGTAAATGGATCTGATCTCTCTAATGGGATTGGCGCCATCAACTACCAATGAAAGACTAAGATAACAAGGTTCTTATTTAAAAATGGTCCATCTTTCCTTGATATTCATAAATGAAAAAACATATGCAATCATTTTCATAGCACCGTCTTCACTTCTTTTACATGAATAATAATCCATAAGACTACAAGGGTTTTGCACCTGAACAATTTTTGGAAACGTGGAATTATGGGGATATGAAAAAGAACCTTATGGAGTACCTTGTTTATCACCTAATCATTTTGATATCTACTAGTACCACATATGGGGTATGTCATATTTATTGCATGTTTTCTATAATATATAATATGATCATTTGGGCATGCATCAATTGTTTGATACTCCAAATTGATACTTCATTATTGTATCTTTCATAATGATATACAATTCTTGGTATGTGTAAGTTAAAGTATTTTCAATGGTATGAGAATATCACCTAACAATATACGACATTAAAATATAATTATTTTCACTAAATATTAGATAATATTGCATCCTTTTTACAATGATCACTAAAAATATAAAAACACGTATTCATATATGAAGAATTATATTTCATACCTTAGGATCTATGTAACATGGGTGTTTGACATGTCACTCAATACCATCAAGTTCACCAAGAAAAAAATAGCAGAGAGAAGACTTATCTTTGATCCTTCATATAGGGATTTCCTTATCAATAAGATATATATCATGAACATCATCAAATTTATATGCCATGGGTGTGTCCTTGTCCATTAGAACAATGGTGTCATTGGTAAATCTATTTATTCCATCATTCACAATTATATCAGTATCATTTTTTTCCATACGATGGGCTTCATCTTTGTTGGAACACATATTTTTCTAAACTTTATGTCAGCACTCTGTAATTTTCCCAAGGCTTTGGAGGCAGTCATAGAGGAAACATCAAAACCACTTCGAGTCTTGGATATAGCCTTCCAAGACTCAGAGAGGGATCTCTTTGTCATATTTAACTTTTTTTAGATTGGATATTAGGCTAGCTATGAGGATAGAAATGTGTTTTTGGAGTTTCTAGTTGAGACAGCAAAAGAGGACCATTGGGCCAAATGGAGTCAAAAGGTCACAGATAATTAAATGAATGAATAATAGATACATATGTAACCAGGAAAGATAGCCACATCAGTGGTTCCTTATAATTTGTGAGATGGAAAGAGTAAAAAATCAGGGTTCATTTCAAATGCAGAGCAGAGCCTATCTGAATTCTACATTCAAACTTAGAAGAAAACATAAATATTGTTTCGAGCCAGTACAGGGTGTTAAGAACAAATCATGCACATCATCTTCTCATAGACAATATAGAAATAAAAATCCTGTGAAACAGGAGAGTAACAAGTTACATTAACAAATCACTTCACCACATAATCATGACACAAGACTCTAGAGACAATCACGTCTTTGTATTCATCCAAAAAAAAATCACCTACAGTCTGTTGAACATTTTTACAGTGGATGGGGACATTTCCATTCCATACTTCCCTCCCATTCTAACCCATCAACATTTACATTACAACAATTTATAGAAAATATTTTCCCCAAGCTCAAGAGGTCGAATTTGACCACCTCGTCCAAAAATAGAAATAAAAACGTTAAAAGTCATGAACTGTCTGCCATGAAAGATGGGACGAACTGCTACAAAAAAAAGGGGATGAGTGATGGGCATGATGAAGTGAAGGATGTGAGACTGAAAGATGCAGTGGAGGATGAAGGATGCAGCATGGTGACAAATGATCGGATGAAAGGGATGGAGGGGGAAATGGAATCAACCGAGCCTCAGTAAGCCAGATGTCTTCATCATGGGAGCAGCGCCAAATAAGCAGTTGAAGAAACAATTTATTTATGATTCTAGGAACCCAACATAGGCTCCACCTGGGGATGGAAGCTCTTTCTGGAGGTGTCAATAATATCATATCTCTGAACATGCAAACCAGTTCTTTATTCATTGGGCCATGGAGTCACTGCAGCTACAATCTTTGAACTGGCTCAGATTTGACTGAACGCTGAACTAGATATAATCAACTACAAACTATGATGGAAACCATACAGTACTGAAAAAGATGCTCAAATGACTGATCTTATTTATAACTTCTACCTACCCTACCCTACTAATAATTGTGTTGTTCTAAATGATACAACAATGTCAGTGCAGCAAGTCAACCAACTATTCTACTAGCTCTGCTCTTTCAATGTTTTCAATCAATATCAGAAATAGAACTTTCATAGACATCATGAATTTCTTTCCATCCTGATCTTCACAACACAGGGCTCTGGGACTGTGAACAATTCCAGAAACTTTGGGAATCAATGGGAATTCTGAAAACAATCGCGCCTCCATGTAGATAGATATAGGATCATAATAGACATGACCTATCTCCTGATGTTCAAATTCAACCAATTCAATCTCATGATTTGGTACTATATTTATGTTGTCTAGATCCTCAAAAAATTCTTGATATGGCTGCAAATATTCTGATGGGCTTTGTAATGAGACTTCTGCTGAAAAAGACAATGAATCCAACTGCCTAATCATGTCAATATCATAACATCTTTTCAGCCCATAGTTGGATGATGGAAAATTATTTTGACAACACAAGTCATCCAACACATCAGATATTGGATCCTGTAGAAATTGAGATGATTGTTGCATTAGTTCCACTGAAAATTTTTGATTTTTTGTGTGTTTATCCTTTAGCACATGCTCAAGATTATTTTTCAAAATTTGAAATGAATTAAAGCTTAATGGTACAAAGTTATTTTGGATTAACTCATAATTTGTCTCAGGCTCTAAGCTTTCATATGGAATTTGAAAATCAATGTAGGTCAAGGGATGCAATTCTGGGTTTAGAACAGCCTCCATATCATCAATGGCATCTTCAACTGATTGATCAGAAGAAAAAAATTGTCTTCACTATTTACAACTTGCCTGGATTTTCTTTTCAAAAATTGAAAAGATGAGAAACATAAGGGTAGAGTGTTTCAACTTACTCTGATATTTTCTGCACTTTGATCATTGTTATCGTACTTTATATGCACAGATAGACTATCTTGCTGGGATTGCAAATGATCTTCTTCCTCCCAACAATATGCAGCTAATTTCTCTGGAAAATTCATCTTGATATCATCCTCATCATGTTGATCATGCTTGGGTAAATCATCCATGAATGAAATGTCATCAAACATGCACATCATATCAGTTGATGGCTCTTCAACAAGTTGAGTTGGAGTTTCATATTTGACTGTGTTATGAATTGAATACATGAAACACTCATTATCCAATCCATGATACCAAGGATGAGCTGGAAAAATCTTGGGGACACATATCTTTGTCCTTTCTGGAACTAATAAAACATGTGGTCTTTGAACAGCAAGTTCATCTTTTATACTAATCCTCTGCATCATCTCTCTTACAGTGTTTTCCAGAACATCTAGTTTCACTTCTGAAGATGTCATCCATTCCTTTTATGTTCTATCTTTCTCTTCTGCCCTTAGCTTGGACCTTTTGTTCAGCAAGTTAGTTTCCACATCACCTGCAATCTTCTGCATTTCTTCAAGGGTTGCAATGTTCCTTTCTCTTAATTGGAATGTCATCTTAGGATCGAAGGCATCTAGGTAATGCAAGTGAGATGATTCTGGGGGTGGCCTTATATCAGCAGGTATTGCATAATATACCTTATTGAACCTTGTTGAAAACTGATGTACTATCTCCCCTAGTTGTCTTTTCAAATGGTCATACTCTTCTAGGATGAGAAATACATTTCTCATGATCACCCATCTATCTAGGAAAACTTGCACAAATTGACGAAAATTTTGTATGCTTCCAGCTGGAAGGTTCTTAAACCAATATTTAACTTTACTTAGAAATGATAGGGAAAACATCCTAATACAGACATCGTCTTATTCCACCTCAAATAGATCAAGAAAATCCTCAATATTTTGAATGTGTTTTTCAGCAGTGATCTTCACATTTTCTCCATCAAACCTGGGCAGATTATTGATGTAATTGACAGGGAGGTCATGGAGAATAGGAGGAAAATATATAGGCTTGTGTTGGTCTGGGATTTTCACAGGTATAGGAGGTAAATCAAGGGGCTTATAGCTAACTGGAATTTCAACAATGGCAGGAGATAAAGCACAAGTCTCATGTCTCACTGGGATTTATGCAAGTGTATAAGTATGTACATGATCTACAATTTGGGACTTAGTCTCTTGAGGCTCATCAATTAGAAGGTGGTCAATGCAATCTTCAGCAATTTACTTTTGATAAGGTTTAGAATAACATAGAACATAATTACAGATAAAACAAAAGATGTCTTGAATGCAATTTGGGCTTGAGTACCTTATATTTCTAGGCTTCTTGGTCATGCTTCAGGTTCCTCCTCCAGTGGAGTCTTTGAGTTGGCATTGTCTGGAGATGATTGGATTTGCCAAGTGAAATATTTCAGCCTTCTTGTGTCTGGTCACTATCCACCATCAGTGATCAGATATGGAACTTGAAGTGCACTACTAGAGATAGTTCCCCAGTATGGTCGCCATTATGTTAGAACTATGTAATTTTCCCAAGGTTGTGGAGGCATTAACAGAGGCAACATCAAAACCACTTCAAGTCTTGGATCTAGACTTCCAAGACTCAAAGACGGATCTCTCTGTCAGATTTAACTTTGTTTAGATTGGATATTAGGCTATCTATGAGGATAGAAATGTGTTTTTGGAGTTTTTGGTTGAGACAGCAAAAGAGGACCATTGGGCCAAATGGAGTCAAAAGGTCATAGATAATTAAATGAATGAATAACAGAGACATATGTAACCAGGCAAGACAGCCACATCAGTGGATCCTTATAATTTGTGAGATGGAAAGAGGAAAAAATCAGGGGTCATTTCAAATGCAGAGTAGAGCTTATGTGAATTCTACATTCAAACTTGGAAGAAAACATAAATATTGTTTCGAGCCAATACAGGGTGTTAAGAACAAATCCTGCACATCATCTTCTCATAGACAATACAGAAAGAAAAATCCTGTGAAACAGGAGAGTAACAAGTTACGTCAAGAAATCACTTCACCACGTGATGATGACACAAGAATTTGGACACAATCGCATCTTTGTATTCATCCAAAAAAAATCACCTACAGTCTCTTGAACATTTTTACAGTGGATGGGAACATTTCCATGCCATCCTTCCCTCCCAGTCTAACCCATCAACATTTACATTACAACAATTTATAGAAAATATTTTCCCCAGGCTCAAGAGATCAAATTCGACCACCTCAGCCAAAAATAGAAATAAAATCGTTGAAAATCTTGAATTGTCTGCCATGAAAGACGGGTCGAACTGCTGCAAAAAAAAGGGGTCAACTCAAACCTATGTTTCTCCTCAATGGTGACACATGTGTAAAAACTAAAGGAGGTTATTATAGATGAGCATGTTCTGACAAAAACCTCCTTCGGTATCTCCAATTTTGTCTTCAACTTTCCGAAACAGCTCCCGCAAAATCAGGACTGAAACAGAAAAACCGAAAATCTGAAAAATGAGGCTGAAAGATGGCTTCGATTCTCCCCACTGGTGGAACCTGTGCAAAATATAGAAGATTTTTTTGTTCTTCAGCCCGTTTTGAACAAAATCCTCTCTCTAGTTTTTAAATTTCCTTTCCATTTACCCGAAATCCACCTCGGAAGTCGAACTATTAAACAGGCAAAAAACATGGTTTTGAAATTTAGGTGAACGGTTTTGCAGGGGTAGGCGGTTTTGGTCGGACCCCCTTGAGGTGTTAAGTGGTATTGGGAGGGGGGAGTCCAAGTTCACCATATGGTGACACCTGTCCCTCACAATACCACTAACTCGGACCCCCTTGAGGTGATGTGACGTGAGGTAGGGGGGGGTTTGAGTTGTACGGGGGAAAAGGTAAGTTTTAAATTTTTTAATTTTTGTTTTGTTTTTTATTTTATTTTATATGTTTTATGTGTTTGTGTTTATTTATGTTCTGTTTGTTTTATTTTTTTACTTTATATGTTATTTTTTTATTTTTTTTATATTTGTTTAATTTTTGTTATATATTTTTTGTTTGATATATGTGGTTAATTATATTTTGTGTTTTATTTAATTTCTGTTTTTATTATTTAAGATTTATTTTAATATTTTGTATTTTTATTTGGTTTTTATTTTATAATTAACATTTAATTTTAATAAACTAACTTAACTACTAACTTAATTATTAATTAATTAATAATTAATCTAATTATTATTTATTTTTAATTATCCTATTAAAATAACTTTATTAGGTTAATAAGCATTAGAAAACGTCACTAACCATTTATTATTAATCTAATATTTTTTATCCTAAGTTTGTTTATTCATGTAGGGATAAGTGATGGGTGTGATGAAGTGAAGGATGCGGGACTGAAAGATGCAATGGAGGATGAAGGATGCAGCAGAGTGATGAAGGATCGGGCGAAAGGGATGGAGGGGGAAATGGAATCAGTCGAGCCTCAGTAAGCCAGATGTCTTCATCACGGGAGAAGCACTGATGCAGACCCCCGAACCTCTGTCTGAGATCTGCACAGGATCGTTCTAAATTCACCTCGAGTCGAAGAAACTCTCTCCAATCCCTATAGGAACCTTCAACGAATCTTATCCACATGTCCTTCATGAAAACCCGCCCTGTGCAACTTAACACCAGGTGCGAGCCTCACATCACCATGAGACTACAACTGGGCCTTAGCGCAAGTGCCTTTCACAACTCGTGAGTTCCTGAGTCAATGACCCTCGACTCCAAACCTCTGAAACCCGAGATGAGATACGGGTATGGTTCCTTCCTTGTTAGCACCTCTACAAGCGACCGCCGGCTAGGGCCTACCTCTAGCACCCCTCGTAACTCGCAACTTTGCGAGTTGGAGTGTTGAGAACTCGTGTTCCTTCTTTGCGAATCCCCGAGATGCGATAAGTCAAAAATGGGTTGACTCCTTCCCAGGCGACTTGTGTCCTCCACCTGTCACCTGCTTCCACCTTTCTCTGGGCGCTTGTTGTTACGCCACCTATCAATCACATGGCCCCACCTAACAGGTGTGCTACATGTTCGTACGAGCCCTTGGCGCTCGGTGTTTCGTGACTTCACAATCGAAAAGAAATTATTTCAACCCCCGATACACGATACCCATGAAGGTTCTGATCCAACGGTTCTCCAGTGACTTGGATCCAACAGTCTGGATCTCCTTCCCTGCTCCTCGCAAATCGGGACTTTGTGAAACCAAAGAATTTGGTCTACCCTCCAAACTCATGAACCCCAAATTCACAAAATTATCCAACGATGTGGGTTGAAATGAGATCAACGGCTCTTATTGACCACAATCAACGGTTCACGTTGAGTCTTGATATTAGGGTGGTGAGTTTGTCCAACTCCTAACCACCTTACAGCTCCACTGGATCCTACGGTCCTCGTGATTTCGTGATCTCTCCACGGAGAATTATGACCACCCGATTCACTACTCAATGACTTCTACCCAACGACTGAGTGTTCTCCCTCCTGAACTTAATTTCTATTCGACGGTTTCGATCTTTGTCTCCCTTTTAACACTTCAAAGGTGTTATCCCTCCTGAGCTTTCACTTGTAAACTCAAGCCTCCAAAAAGGAATCATGCTCGCACTCCTTGTGGCAAACTTTCAAATAACCTTTGGTTATTTGAGTCTTTGACCCTTTGCACTCTTTGCAACAATATTCCTTCAACTTTCACTTTAGTTGATAAATTCTAAGGCCTCAACCAGCCTGCGCACACCCTGCACAGCTATGTGCTTCACCTGCACTTCTGCTGATATGAGAACAACGATATCTCTCATTAGTTTTCTGAGATAAAACTCAGACCCTCATCAACACACACCTTGTGGACGTTCACTGCACTCCTTGCAGGAATTCTCAGGGAGAGAAACAATTGAAACTCATTCTTCCTCTCTTTCTGACTTCATACATTCAACATGAAATTTTACACACAACACAGCATTGAAATAAATGCATAACAGAGAAACAAATCAACTGTAATCATACCATTTAACTAATGTAAACAGTAAGCATCATAACACCATGAAAATTGAGTCAAAGTTTCATATATTAACTCAAGTGCTCATGTACATGGGTTCTTCTCTACAGCTCTCTGCTACAGCTCTCCAACTTATGAATTTTGATTGGTCATCTTAATGTTACAATGATACAAGGGTGAGGGTGTCTATATTTGTTTCCCTCCTAGGCTTCTAAACTGTCTAATCTATTAAATTAAATCTACCTACTTGCATTCATTACGCATAAATGCCTCTACAATTGACAGATGAGAGAAACACTCAAGATCTGTTTACAACATCTAGATATAAATGTAAGTACACTTTCCCTAGCTATTACATTAATGCTTCATATTTCAAAATTCAAAACATTTTCATAAAAATGTGTCCTTTTTCATCCGCTCGTTCAGTTGTTCCTTTGGCTAGGCGCGTTCTTTGGCTTTGTACGATGCTCCTGCATCATACTCCCTCGCTTGAAAATTTTCATGAACTCTTATTCATGAGCTCTTGCACAGTCTGTCCATGCTTTTGAATTTCTACTTCATCCTCCCAACTGTCATCTTCAACTGGATGTCCCTTCCATTTGACCAAGTATTCAAAATAGTCTTTTCTCCTAGTATTTTTGCTAATCCTCTTGTCAATTATGCTTTCCATCTGCGGCTTTTCAGCTACAGGCATTTGTTTTGTCCATTGGAATTCTTCTTGCTCATCCTTTGTTCCTGCTTCTTCGGCTCTGTAAGGGTACAAATCCGCAACACTGAATATCGGTGAGATTCCGACCCCATCGGGTAATTCAATCTCATATGAGTTTGCCCCAAATTTCCTTATGACCTTGCATGGTCCAATATTTTTCATCTTCAGCTTATTATATGTTCCCTTTGGGAACCTCTCCTTCCTCAGATGCGCAAGAATCAGATCACTGTTGGTCACTATAATTGCTTAATTAATTTTAAACAACCAAGTGAAACATAAATTATCAACCCATGGAAGTATTTTGTTTCAAAGGTAGCCACGCACTATATATGCTCAATTCCAAAAGCACTTAGTGTTGTAGTAAGAAATCTAGACTAATAATACTTGCTCAATGAA
>SNQJ01S0175919.1:0-20035 GCA_010110895.2 Picea sitchensis | reverse complement strand
GAGAACCATCCATAATCCAACCATACATATCTATAAAGTGTAAACCTTAAACATCCTCAAAATAAGAGTTTTAAAATAGAGAATATCAAGTAAATATAAGCTCCCTTATGACCAACCTCATTATCCTTATTCTTTCAAGGTCCGAGAGGCTAGGCTATAACACAAACACCTTTCTCAACTCCATTAGTGTTTTCTATTCCTTATTGTGTGTGGGTGAGGAGGGGTACCTAACTTGTTTTTGAGGTTAGGCTCAAAAACAAGATTCGTCCACAAATTTGTTTTTTGTTTCTTGTTGTCCTCTACCCTATCTCTCTTAGGATGATTCTAGTTTTGAAGGGCCATCATTTCCTTGAGCCTCAACCACCTTCTATATGTGAAGAACCTTGAGAAGTAGAGTTGAGGGTGGGGACTTTCATTGTTCCACACAAAATAGAGTTTATGCAAGCATTTCTAGCAAATACTATGCGCGGATTGAAAACAATAACCAAATAATCCCTTTGGTCTCTTAAACATCATGTCTGCTATCGTGAAAAACAATTGCAAATCCATCCAATAACTCTAGGGTATGATCAATGGAAATGGAATGGGAAGAGATGCCCCTCCCTCTATGACTCACTCCATCTCTTCCCTGTCTCAGATACACCATGTCAAATTCACATTCTTCTACTACTCATTCCATCTCTTCCCTCTCTTATGCGACATGCCAAGTTTGCATCTTTAGATGACACCCCATCCAAGACATAAGCTATATAATATTATGTTTCTTTAACATTTTTTGGGAAGAAGGCTAAATATTCAACGATTTTCATCTTTTGTGATTTGCTATTGTCAAAATTTGGCCATACAATCTTTGTTGAAATCATTGTTTTTAATGCAAAACTAGATTCAACACCCTCAAATACCCCTACTACAACCTAATTTTGCAATATTGACAATTTGTATTTACAATTCTATAGATCCAAAAATTTAGAAAAAATGTCCATTTCCCTTTTCATTATTTTGAATAGCCAAAAAAATCAAATTCTTAAAATGTTTAGACTATAACTTTTTTTTAATAAAACTATAAAAATATTAAATTTATTTATAAAATCAAACTTTTAAAATAACAAACATCATTTTTTTAACAAATATAAAAAAAATTAAAAAATTAAAATTAATCATAATAATAAAATAATGATAATAAATAAAAAATAATACAGATTACTCATCGTAAATAAAATGATAGTAAATAAAACTTAATGAAAGTGAGAATATAATTCTCTCCTTGGATTTCGGTACTAAAGAACTCGCTCGGTTGGATGTATGAAGCCATTGACAGCGAAATTGAATTAAAAAGTATTAAATAATGTTTAAGAAATTTACATATGGAGAAGATGGATATAGTCCATGTTATCGCACGGTTTGTAGGATAGAGATGGATATAGTCCATGTTATCGCATCTATTTGTAGGATAGTTCCAAGGGCTTGAGTCGGGCTTGAAACCTGGCTTAACACGAGCTTCCCCACCCACCGTCACCTCGATGGGGCTCTTCATTTAGGAGGGTTGTGTCCAAGGAGACGCCCCTATAATCTCATTGGGTAAATGAAAGGTTGGCGATGCGCGATGTTGCGATATCCCTTTCACAGAGCTATTCTTCTACAAAGATAGTCACAAAGATATAACCACCGCCACACCTGTTTGTGAGACAAAAACAAAGACAACTAGAATATATGCTCTGTTGGTTAGTACTTTATAAAACCAATGACTATCTTTAAATTATTATATGAGCAATGAATCAATGCTATTATTGACGGCTCACGATGGCTAATAAAGCAAAGACTTATATCACTTCTCAATAAAGCATGAAAGTTAATCAAGATTCAATGTTCACAATTTAAGCTTTGTATCATATCATTAATGTATTAAGTATACCAAATCACCATATATAATATTGCCATGTCACCTATATTGCTTCTGCAAATAGGTATGACGTAGGGCTTTTATCACTAGATCAAACACGATAAAGAGTGAAACGTTTGAGCCAAATAGATTAAGAACACAAATATCAACTCAATGCCAATGAATATGGCTGCTAACTATCACAACGTTACATGTATAATCAGATGATAATAAGTATGATCGTCAGCCCTATGGTACTCCTTTTGTTGCAGGTGTGACGCCAAGCTTTGTCAACAAGTCAATATGAGAGGAGTAGCCAACGTCTTATCAAACAATCTTACCACACTAATCAATGGCTTATCACCAATCAAAAGAAAAGGCAAAATCAAAAGTCTAAGCTTCAAACGAGAGTTCTAACCATGTATGATCGCCACAGCCTATGATATTTTTGTTGTTTTGCTAGCTAGCCAAAGTGGACGTTTTGACAAATTCAACCGGTAAAAGTGCATCTAACTCCACGGCTACAACAAGAAGACAACGTTGGCCTAAACTTGACCTTTCTATCCAAGCAAAGTTCAAATTTAGGCCAACGTTGTCCCCTTAAGGTTAGTCCTAAAACGCTAGGTTAGTTAGTTAGGTTTGCACTTGAAGTAGTTTGAAAAATTTCTAAGTCATAACAAGCTTTAAGAAATCAACTCTAGACTAGTGCCTTGGGTTAATGGAGTCAAATGGAAGTGTAGCTAATGGTTTAGAAGAGGTTCAAACCTAGAGACAAGAGGCCTAGGGTTTAATGGTGTTGCTAAAGCAAGGGCCACTAACCCTAACCCTAAAGAGAAAAGGCTTATCTAGGTGTAGCTAAAGCTAGCCTAGTGCTTCAATCTTCTCCCTAGGAATTTCTGGCAAAACGGCTAGCTTATAAGGCGATGAATCTAGGGCTGAAAAGTGTTGCTCAATACAAGGTTTTCATAAAACCCTAGAAGTAAACCCTAGGTGTAACTTAGTTAGGCCTAGGATCACTCTTTCTTCAATTCAAACTCAAAAACTAGCTAAGATAAAAGAGGGTTAGTGTAGCTAAAGCTAGCTAACCTTCTCAAATCCAATGGTTATGCTCATGCCATGGGGACATAAGTCTCAACCTACTTGTGTGTAGACTCCCTGTGGTTTCAAGGATTAAGCCGTTCCAACAAGATAACAATGAATGTAAATGTTAGATCCACAACTATTCAATCAAGAAATCTTTGAAGAAAACAATTTACAAGACTGCTGAAGAGACACAATCCACTCTAGTTGTAAACCTTCCAATAGCACATAGCACCACTTCACCCAAGAAATAACACCTTCTCAAAGAGTTGCTTATCAAATTCCAAGAGACAAAAAATACAAGACAAGAGCTAGAGAGTAGTCTCTCTCAAAATGAGAGCAAGTTATGCTATGATCCAAAAGAGGGAAAACATCCTCTATTTATACAATACTTGACCTTTAAAAATTAAATTAGGTCAACAAAAAATAGCCGACAAGGCTAATCAGCTTCCGCTTTTAATTATTTCACTTTTACATGCTAAATGCCAATAATAAGCGGAAATATAGAGACGCCAAGCCCCTCAGGTGAGACGTAAGCCCTCTTAGGGCATGACAACCACCAAATGAGTAAAACGCAAGGCTCCCTCCTCGGGCTCCAGCATCATGTCACATCGCCAAACAAGCTCCAACGAGGCTGTTACGTCTTGGAAGTCATTCAACATCACTGGTGGCGCCCTCATTCATCATGGTCCACGCCCATTCGCTGTGGCTGATCCCTACAAGCCACGGCCTATGTCAAACCGGCCCGATGAGGGCGCCCTTCCTCCGCGTAAAGGCTCACGCTAATAACCGCCCGCCATCTCGCCATCCTTAACGCTCCATCTGATGGCTCTTCAGCCCCATGGAGGTCCGAATCGGACATCTCCCCATGTGCACCGGGATCCTCTGTACCGCTGCATGGTCCTCAAGCATTATCAAAAAAACTACTACCTGGGCTCACAGTCCAAAGTCATCATGGTAATGTGAATCAAATTTCATCATTAAATTCATCAATATATGCATAACACCTCTAACAAATCTTCTAATAGCTCAAAACCCTGGGCTAATAATCCCACTATACAAAATCAAAGCAACTAAAAGGGCAACCTATTTGGTCAATAAATTCACAAGAATTGGAAAGTTCCCGTCAAGGGTTATTCAAACCATGTATAGTGACTTGATGTGGTTTTAGGGATGTCTAGTCAGCCTTAATTTAGGGTCAGGTCGCCTCAGGGTGCCTCTTTTGTAGGAGGCTTAGCCGAATTCGGCCATGATGCACTTTTTCCAAAACCCCTTATTGCCTTATTCATTTATTTGTATTTTGCTACAAGCTTTTTGACGAGGACACCGCCTTTGGCTAGGGTGGCCAGATGACAACGCACTAATCGTGGTATCTTCGCAGAATGAGAGGGATGGCTCGTGATAAGACCCTCCTTCCGGCTTTCATGCAACCAAAGGACCTGCCCTGGTTTGGTGACCGATGATGGCAATGTCATACCGCTTAAATACCTATGAACACGGGTCAAGCTCGCGGATGAGACCTCCCATCCTCTTGGTTAAGTCTTGCACTTATTTATTCATTTTCTTAGGGTCCCTTCTTAAGTGAGAGGCTTTTTTTTCTTTCTCGGGGATCCCTTGGCTAAGCATCTCTAGGTTTTGATTTTCTCCCATGGCTTTCTATCTACCACCGCACCTCCTCGTTTTTTAGCCCCTTCTTCCCACAAAGACAAGATGTACCCTGGATGGTCTTTCTAATGGCCAGGCTAGGGGAGTGGGAAAAATGAGCCGGTTTTAAGATGGATAATTAGCATGGAGCGGACGATGGTTCTCAGAACCCTTTGGTGGCTAACCAAAACCCATGAATACCAACTTGCTAAGCCAATCTCCCATCACTACCTCCCCACCGCTGGTCAAGTGGATTAGTGTAAGATCCAAGGGCCATCCAAAATGAAAGAGATCTAATGCATACATAAGAAGGTTATAATGATCAAATATGACACATACCATGATACCCTCGGACCACCACTCCTCATGGAGCAAGAGCCTTTCTCGACAAGCCCAGGCCGGGTAGTGATGGAGGCTGGTACCGGCAGACAAATCAATGAGAAGAAGAAGCATGGGTCCCTCCAGACCATGCTCAAGTCGCCCTCGCTCTTCTATCTACGTCTAGAATCGCGGGCCTCGACATGATCTCCCAGGGTAATCCCTAGATACCGGGATAACATCTGGCTCCAACCTCGGACATGCGCTAACCTGTAGAGCTGCATAGAACCTCGCACTGGCGTAGACTGCGGACTCCGCCACACTGGCGTATCAAGAATAAGAGACGGTGGTATTGCCCCGTAGTCAATATAAATGTATATAGGCGTAGTAAATGCATATCGTGCAATAAGTAAAATGTAAATAATAAAGTAGAATGCTTACCCAGACACCAGTCACGCGATGTTGGTGTAGTCAAACAACCAATGTAGCTAATCCAGCAACGCTCCCGAGCACCGCCTTTGTGCTTCATCATAAAACCAAAACAATGAAAAATCAAGCACAAACACGCCATGAGTTAGAACATATATCACATCATCTGGAGTCCAAAACTCTAACTCATGGAGGCGGGAGGGACAAAATCTCGCCAAGTCCATCTCTCTGGTGAAAGCACTCAATCCTATCCAAGAAAAGGTCATAAAGGTACAAGGTTCAGAAAACGGACATGAAGGGCTAGTAGACTGGTGACCTTGGACATCCTCACATTCTAAGGATTGACGAAAGTCTAGTAGATGTCTGGCGGATCATCAAGAGAAGGTTAAAACCGATCGAAAAAGTATGCTAACCCAACCAACCCTTGAATCTAGGGTTTGGCCCCGAGGAAACTCAACACGAAAAAGGTATCCCCCAACTACACCCTGAATGGAAAAAGGCAAGGCAAAGGGCCAACCGTGGTTGGGAAGAAAAGTCATGAGTAACTTCCTCAAGCAAACAATGTCTTTACTTGAGCATAACGGTACAGGCAATCATCTTCATAAGTGTGGTCCAAATGCTGTGAGGGTACTCATCAAACATCTCAAGGTAAGACTGAAAAATTATCTGAAAAACAAGGTAACAAGTCATCATCCTTGGGGTTTCGAAAGCTACAAGCAAAGACTTCACCTCCGAGCAAGAATCGGGTCAAAGGAAACTGCTGTGGTAATTGTAAGTAACGCTTTTGATGATGATCCTTCAGATGATGGGATCTGTATCATAACCCATTATATCCCACCTTCGTCTCCCCAACATGTACATGAACCTTACCTAAATCACACATGTCGGTATCTGTGATCATAACATGCGTGATTTAAAGATTGACCCTCCTCCTCCTTTTCATTCCATGGTAAAGCATCATCAATATTCATGAGAGGAGGGAAACTTACTGCTTCTTGTGCGTGTATCTCGAGGTCTGGGTGTTGGGTCAACATGTGTCGCTTTCTTCATCCCTCATGGACCGCTTCTTTATCTTCAAGGCGCAAAGAAGGGATTTCTACTTGTCCAAGACATCATTTCCCCTTCATCAAGCAACACAACATCATTAGAAATTTGAAAAAGGAAAAGAACTAACCTCAACTTTCTTTTGCTGCACAAAGAGAAATGCGTTCTTGCATAACTTCCTCAATGGGAGGAGCCATTGTGGACACTTCATCATCTTATTCAAGTTCTTGCTCAGGTTCCTGCCTCCCTCGGGCCAAGGCTCCATTTGTGGTCACAACAATTTGTTCACCTTTCTCTTGTGTATCTTCAATAAAGTTTTCATGGGAGACAAATTTCATTTTGCTGAGAATGTCCATGGCATTAGCCCTGGTCAATAAGAGATTCTTTTCAATTCGAATGGCCATGCCATGAGCTTTGGCAAGGTTCCTTGGTTTCTTTTTACCTCGTAAAGAAACTCAAAGGTGCCCTCAAGTCCATTAGTATAAAGGTCAACAAGGTACTTGTCTTCAGGAAGACAGCCACGTAATTTAATCTGGTAAAGTGAATTCAAGAACCTACAAGTAATCTTTGATACCTCGACTGCTTGTTTTATGCCCTCGAGCTCTTTCATAATAATGGCTGTACTGTCTTCCTATCTTCAAGGACCATTTTGCAAGGAAAACTTTTTCAAAATGCTCCATAGAACCAATGCTAGCATCTGGAAGATTAATAGCTCATCTTCCTGCCCCTTCCATGTAGAGTGGTAGATAAGAGTTTCATCACCAAATCTTCGCCCTACCGCCTATATAGGGAAGCGCTTGAAAATGTCCAAAATTCCATCATGTGAGACTCGGGACAATCTCCTGGGAAACCAACAAAACATGGAAGAAAATCCTCATAACGAGGGAGGCATCTTCCGGATATCCTGTGATTTTGCTCATATCTAAAGTCTATACTGGATCCCATTGTGAAGTCGCTGGTTGACTTCACACATGGAGTCGCCAGATAGTTTCTCTTTGAAACTACTAAAGAAATAGGGGAAAAGGCTAGTGATTTCGTAAGCAAGGTTTCTTACCAAAGATATGTCGCTGAGGAATATAGACTCAGTGTCCCAAGAACGGCGCCTAAAATGTTATCGCACGGGTTTGTGGTGGATAGTTCCAAGGCTTGAGTCGTGGCTTGAAACGCTGTATCAGAGCTTCCCACCCAATCGCCACCATTGGGGCTCTTCTATTTAGGGAGGGCAGGGTCCAAGGAGACGCCCCTAAGTAACTGTAAATGAAAGGCTATATAAAGGATAAATAAGGGATATCCCCTTCTACGCATTGTCAGCCAAGAAAGATAGTCACAAAGATATAACGCCGATGCACCCTGCCATAGACAAAACAAAGACAACTAGAATATATGCTTGCGGTTAGTAGTATTTCATAAACCAATGACTATCTTTAAATTAATATGAGCAATGAATCAATGCTATTATTGGATCTAAGTCAATGATGGCTAATAAAGCAAAGACTTATATCAATTTCAATAAAGCATGAAAAGCTAATCAACATTCAATGTTCAAAATTCAAGCTTTGTGGTCATATCATTAATGCATCGAAAGTATACCAAATCTCATATATAATATTGCCATGTCACCTATATTGCTTCTGCAAAAGGTATGACGTAGGCTTTATCACTAGATCAAAACAATGACAAATAGTGAAACGTTTGAGTAAATAGTTTAGGAACACAAATATCAACTCAATGCCAATGAATGGGGCTGCTAACTATCACAACGCTGCATGTATAATCAGATGATAATGAGTATGACGTCATCCCTATGGTACTTTTGTTGCAGTGTGACGCCAAGCTTTGCCAACAAGTCAATATGAGAGGAGAAGGCCAACTTTTTATCAAACAATCTTACGACACTAATCAATGGCTTATCACCAATCAAAAGAAAAGGCAAAATCAAAAGTCTAAGCTTCAAACGAGATATCTAACCATAAAGCTTGACGTCACAACTATGATATTTCGTTGCTCTTTGTGTTGAAGCAGCTAAAGCGGACGTTTTGACAAATTCAACCAGGGTAAAAGTGCAATCTAACTCCACTACAACAAGAAGATGTAACCCTCTATCCAAGCAAAGTTCAAATTTAGGCCAACGCTGTCCTCTTAACGTTAGTCCTAAAAACGCTTAGGTTAGTTAGTTAGGGTTTGCAAATTTGGCAGTAGTTTGAAAATTTCTAAGTCATAACAAGCTCAAGAAATCAACTCTAGACTAGTGCCTTGGGTTAATGGACAAAATGGAAGTGTAGCTACGCCGGTTTAGAAGAGGTTCAAACCTAGAGACAAGAGTCCTAGGGTTTAATGGTGTTTCTAAAGCAAGGCCACTAACCCTAACCCCTAAAGAGAAAAAGGTTTATCTAGGGTGTAGCTAAAGCTAGGCCTAGTACTTCAATCTTCTCCCTATGACTTCTTGGCAAAACGGCTAGCTTATAGGGATGAATCTAGGGCTGAAAAGTGTTTCAATACAAGGCTTCATAAACCCTAGAAGTAAACCCTAGGTGTAACTTAATTAGGCCTAAGATCACCTCTTTCTTCAATTCAAACTCAAAACTAGCTAAGATAAAAAGAGGGTTAGTGTAGCTAAAGCTAGGCTAACCTTCCAAATCCAATGGTTATATGCTCATGCCATGGGACATAAAGTCTCAACCTACTCTTGTGTGTAGACCTAGGGTTTCACAAGGATTAAGTCAAAACAACAAGATAACAATGAATGTAAATGTTAGATCCAATAAATCCATTCAATCAAGAAGCTTTGAAGAAAAACACTTACAAGATCATGAAGAGACACCAATCCATTCCCTAGTTGTAAACCTTCCAATAGCACATAAAGCAACCACTTCACCAAGAAATAACACCTCAAAGAGTTGCGCTATCACCTACAAGAGACAAAAAATACAAGACAAGAGTTAGGAGAGTAGTCTCTCAAAATGAGCAAGTTATGTTATGATCCAAAAGAGGGAAAAATATCCCTCTTATTTATACAATACTTTGACCTTAAAATCAAAAAATAGGTCAACAAAAATAGCCGGCTGCTGCTGGGTCAGCTTCGCTTTTAATTATTTGTCACTTTTACATGCTAAATGCCAATAATAAGTAGAAATAGGAGACGCCAAGCCCCTAAAGGGGAGACGTCGGTCTCCTCTTATGGCATGACAACCACCAAATGAGCAAAATGCTGTTCTCCCCCGGGCTCCAAAGATCGTCACACGTACAACAAGCTCAACGAGGTCGTCTTTGAAGTCGCCCAACATCACTCTGTGCATGCCCCTGCCCATCATGGTCCACGCCCATCCGCCAGGCTGGATCCCTATAAGCCACAATTCATGTCAAACCGTCTCCGGGATGAGGGCTGCCCTTCTTCCTCTCTCGTGCGGTGTTGGGCTCGCTACACAACCTGCCCCGCCATCTCGCCATCCTAACGGCCCATCTCATGGGCTCTTCGTTTCCATGGAGGTCCGAATCGACATCTCCCATGTGTAATCAGAACCGGTACTGGCCCGGCCGCATGGTCCCGCATTATCAAAAACTAAGCTCCTCCGGTGGGGCTCAGCTTAGTCCAAAACATCATGCAATGTGGAATCAAATTTCATCATTAAATCTATCGAATATATGCATAACAATCTCGCACAAATCTTCTAATAGCTCAAAACCCTACACGTCTACTATACAAAATCAAAGCAACCAAAAGGGCAAACCTATTAACAATACCCACAAGAATTGGAAAGTTCTCGCTAAGGGTTATTCAAACCACAAGTAGTATTTATTTTGTTTAGGGATGTCTAGCCTAGTCAGACCTAGGGTCAGTGTCGTCATAAGTGCTCTTTGTAGAGGCGAAATAATTGCCATGGATGCATTTTTTCCAAAACCCTTATTGCCTTATCTTTATTTATTTGTATTTTGTTGCCAATCTTTGACGGTTAGGACACCTTCGCTAGGGTGGGCTTAGATGACAATATACCCACTAGTATCTTGGTAGAAATGAGAGGGTTGGCTCGATGAGACCCTTCCTTTGGCTATGCAACCAAAGGTCACGACCCTGGTTTGGTGACCGTGATGATGGCAATGTCACACCGGGCTAAATACCTATGAACATAATGGGTCTACTCGTGATGAGACCTCCAATCATCTTAGTTAGGTCTTCTTGCACTGGCTTTTCATCATTCTCTTAGGGGCCCCTCAGCTTCTATGAGAGGCTTTTTATTGCTCTCTAGATCCCCCTGCAGGAAGCATCTCTAGGTTTTGATTTTCCTATGGCTTTTTATCTTACCAAATGCTTACCTCCTGGCCTTTAGCCCCTTCTTCCACAAGACAAGATGTACTCTGAAAGGTCATCCTAATGGCCGCATCAGGGAGGGAAAAATGAGCGTGTTTTAAGATGTAAAGGTGATACTAAGAAGGATTTTGGACGATGGTTCTGAAAACCCTTCGGTGGCTAACCAAAACCCATGAATACTCAACTTGCTAAGCCACCCCATCAATTACCCCAACAAGGGTCAAGTGGGATTAGTGTAAGATCCAAGGCCATCCAAAATGAAAGAGATCTAATGTATACATAAGAAGGTTGCAATGATCAACATGACACATACCATGATACCTCTGACCAATTACCTCATGGAGCAAGAGCCTTTTCTCGAGCAAGCCCAAGCCTAGTGTGATGTGGAGGTCGGTACCGGGCAGGACAAGTCTCACCGAAGAAGAAGATGGGTCCTCCAGACCATGCTCAGGTCGCTCCTATTTCTGGTGAGACTCCATGTCTGGGACTATGTGGGCCTCGAGACATGATCTCCTAGTTATCCCTAGATATCGGGATAACACCACACCGAGGATTAAAAATTGACTGTGACAAAATAAACGAGTCTGGAGGAAGAGTTAGGAGGAAGATTGTTATAGTTAGAAATATGTTAGAGTGAGGAGGAAGATTGTTATAGTTAGAAATATGTTAGAGTTATGAAGATTGTTATAGTTAGAAATATGAGATATAATGTAAAACATATAATGTGTAAAACTTGGTTTTGCATCCAAGTATGTTGGATGAATTATTAATATATCTCACTAAGTAGTAAAGGTTAATATTATTGATTTTATTTATTTATTTTTCATTGTGGTTCATTTTGAAGATTATATACACAGAATAATGTACATTTTATTATTCATGGAAAATAATAATGCATATCATAGAGAATCAAGGTATGGTCAGCTTACAATCATATCGGCTCTCAAGAAGCAAATGTCATCAAAGATAAAATATATTGGAGGCATTTATTAAATATTAATTTAAATCTTTGAAGGAGTTCGGAAGTATTTCTATGGAAGTATTTCTACATCATAATAGTAGCATCTTGAAACTTGTGTACTTAGTAGTATCTTTGGACTTGTGAGATTAAGATTCGATAAATTATACCTAGAATTTAGACATGTTCTACATCCATGAAATGAAATTTAATAAATTATACCAGAAATCTAGACATGTTATAGATCCATGAAATTGAGATTTGTTAAGTTATACTTAGAATTTAGACTTGTCTTTGTTTAATACATTATACCCAAAATCTAGACATGTTATAGATCAATGAAATTGAGATTTGTCTCTAACATATACACTGTTTTATTAAGTTATACTTAGAATTTATACTTATCTTTAACATGTACACTGTTTTGTCATAAAAAAAAAATGCTTATACAAAGTGGTGAAATTTTTTTTTCCATATAAAATCATTTTATTTATTATATTAAATAATTTAGTATATATATATATATTTAAATTTCAACCTAAATAAATTCATTTTTTTTTTTTAAAATTAAAACACATTTTTTTTTTTTTTAAATAAAACCTTTTTATTTGCTATATCAATATACTTTAATTCATCTATCTAAATTTCTAAAAAAAACTGATAATGTTTTTATACTTCTAAATATAAACTAAAATTTCCAAACAATTAGTTTATGTATTCCATATAATATATGGATTCCACATTAAAAAATAAGTTAATACCATATAATATATGGATTCCACATTAAAAACTAAGTTAATAATTAGATGAATTCAATATTTTTAGTTTTATCTAATAAATCAAAATAATATTGATTTCTTGTATTCAATATAATAAATAAATTCTATTTTATTTAATTAATCATTTATCCATTCGTAAATGTAATTTAAAAATATAAAATTGTTATTTTCACCCAGATTTATATTTTGGTATTTTAGCTAAAAATAAACTAGCCCATTTAAGGAGTTGTGTAATTCCTTCTGTACTCAACATGGTATTGACACCTACCATTTAAAAAATATTAATAAAAATATTTCAATATATTACAAATAAATATTTCACTATCCATCTTAACCATAATATATATATATATATATATATATATATATATATATATATATATATATATATATATATATATATCAATGTCTTTCATAAATAAAATGTTTCACTATCCATCTTAAGTAAAATAATTATCAACTCTATATAGAGAGATAGATAGAGTAACTGAAAGTAAAAAATTCTGATTTTCTTAAATGGTGTTTTCTAGTTCCTTCAATGTTTAATATTATGGAATTGACATGTGGCATTTAAAAAATATTAATAATAACAAAATGATTTCAGTGTGGGCCATAAATAAAATATTTATATGTCCAATTATTTTAATTCTCTCTCTCTCTATACGGAAGAATTTGATGCCTTTGCACATGATACATGGAGTTAGGATGGATCTACCCTGGTAATATTCAAAATAAGAGAAATCTCTAAATCAATATCCATTGTAATAAAATTGAAAAATTATTATAAATTTTTAAAAATAAATTCCACCCAAATTTGTTGTGCATTTATTAAATGTGCAATGCTCATAGAAAGCTACATTAAATTATTTGGCAAGCAACACATAAATATTTGCCTCCTACTCTAATTTAGGGCAAGCCAGATATGCATTGATTATCAACAAAAAACTATTCAATAAACTTGCATTGATTATCATAATTTTCATTTAATGTCAAATAAGTCTTCAATAAACTTGCATTAATCATCATATTTTTCATTTAATGACACATAATTATTCAATAACTTTAGAAAAATTTCCCTGCATGGTCTCGCAACCAATTGAATGTGGGATGTTGGGATATGTAAATCCCACTTTTCTTTGGTGTGATCATATTTGTGGTTATTTTTATTATTGGTCATGCTTAGGTAGAGTTGGTCTCATGTGTAGGTAGAGTTGGTCTCTACGTAGAGTCTATTTCCTAGGTTGTAGGAAGTGGTTGGAACTAGTTGGATTTGATAGATATCCTCTCATACTAGATGCTTCCTAATTTGGTGTGAGGTTGAGATATTTCCTCAACCAATGTATCAAGGTAGTTGTCTATCTTGAGACAATCTTCATGTATTTATTTGTACTCTATTTCTTTGTTCAATAGATCGCTTAGGAACAATTTTGGTGTGTAAGAATAATGTCTACTCTCCCTCTCCCATTTCCCAATATGGTATTAGAGAAGGACTAGGCCTGAATCCCTCATGGGAGGGCCCAAGTAAATGGAAGGGAAATTGAAGCCTAGCGTAGGTGAGAGTAGATAGATTGAGTGATAGTTGTTTTGTGTATGAAGAAGATTGTTTGTCCATCATTTGATGTCGCTGCTGTGTGAAAGGAAGAGAAGTTCATCTTGTGTAGAATAAAGCCACAAGGACAGATCCACTTTGAGGAGTTGTCGCCTTGTAGAGAGAAGGCCAAGCCTCGTGTTTGAGGCACTGTTGTGAGAGAGGAGAGCTACCAGGGGCAACATTAGTGCTCTAGATGTGCATTTTGAAGAGGGAATAGATATGATGTGTAGGTGGCATTGTTCAAGAGAAAATTTGTGGCCACTATAGAAGAGAGTTAACCACTATAATTGAGAACCGTTTTTTCCACCCTAGAGTGCATAGGAGAATCATCGCCCAGCCAATCAGACAACACGTCATCGATTACTTGGTAAACCAAAGCATGCGAGTGTGGATACTCTCACCATCCTCATTTCGGGAAAAGGTGGTGTTGGAAAGTCTTCAACCGTGAATTCTATTGTTGGGGAAAGAGTGGCCACTGTGAGTGCCTTCTAGTTTGAGGCAATGTGACCCCTACTTTGTTCAAGGTCAAGAGAAGGCTTTACACTAAAAATAATTGACACACCAGAGCTATATCCGACCAAGATGTACTATTTTGACTATTTTTATTAAATTTACACACTTCATGTCGGAGAAGTTATTTGTAAATTCGTCAAGAAACATTCATAGTTTTTTGAACGGCTCTGTAAGTACATTATCGGGCAGGTCAACTCAATACTCAAGTGGCATTAGCTTTGTCAATTTTGTGGTCGATGTGGGACAAAGACAAGCCCCCAAAAGGTGGGAAGGTAGAGGCATTGCAATAACGACAATGAAAGAGAATGATTGTTTGAAATTGATATTGTACTATCAAAAAGGGATTGAAGTAAGGCGCATGGAAACATATGGCAATTGGATTTTTTGTGCGGTTGCTAATCAGGTTTATGGTGACCCAAAGGTATTATGTGCGAGAGGTTGAGAAGCCTAGATCCAAGTTTCACAAGAAGGAGATTTGTGATATTGTAGTTGTTATCGCACAATCTGTACTTGCCTAAATCCCAAAGAAAGTAGATACAATATTGGCATAACAGGGGGTGACCTATCACTGTCACCTTAATAGGAAACCCCTTCTTATTTAGAAGTATATCAATGTACTCCGAGGGAGACGTGCCCAATGACCTAAGGATTTGAGAAGGCTAAGGAAAGAAAGTTCCCCCTTCTCACAAGTCACTCAATTTTCAAAGGTTCTTTGTGTCTTATAGAGATGAAGCAAAAGAGAAATGAGGTGTACCTGCCCAGAACAAGACAACAATAGAAAAAACATGCAAATTCAAGGTACCATATGATGTTAGTGCTTCATAAAACCATGAACCTTTGAGAAATATGTAAGTTGATGTAATACTGGTGCAAAGTAATTATCTATAACATCAATGAATGTTTTGTAACAACCACAATGATTATGCTTCAAAAATGCTTAGAAACGACAAGAGAATTTGGCGTAATTTGACAGAATGATAACAACTTGTCAAAATCAAAGATGGCAATGTCTAATCAACTTTTAATGTCACTTTTAAAGGTGAATTTGCTTATGTAATATGGATGTAGCAATCTTTTGCAAAAACAACAAGTTTGTTAGGGAGTTAGTCTAGTTTAAGGTTAGTAAGAGTTAGTAAAAGTTTCAAGGAAAGTTGTTTGAGAAAATCAATCACCAAGGTGACTAAACTAGTTCCTTTTAGGGTATATGGAGTCAACAATAGCAACATCAGATCTTAGAGCAAAATAACAATGATAGTGCTTGTCCAAAGGAGATGGAGTGGAGGGAGGAGGTGTTGGTAACCAAAGGCCTCAAACACCCAAGTCCTTAAGAGAAAATTGGCTAGAAAGTAAGAATACTTAGGCCCTAGTGGTTTCTTTTTCCTTAGACAAATTTAGAAGTAATATATGCAATAGGAAATTAGAGTAGGGCTACTAGAGTGCTAGTAAGTAGGGCTCTAGTAGCTACTTCTAAACAAGATGTACTTTGAGAATTTCAATAAGTGGAAGACTATAGAGAAAAATATAATAACTTATGTTTCTCTCCTAGGGTTTGAGCAAGCAATTTCATAATCTTTAACATGAACCAAGTAAAATTTACCACAACCATTTAACATAAACAAATTGCAGATTTTCTACTTACTTAACCAAGAATAATCAAGCCAAACCCTAGTTGAAGATCCTCCACAATGAAAAATTGCCAAAATACACCAAGATTTGTCTCTCCAAGAAGTTGTGCACCACTTAATTTCAGCCAATAACCCTTAAAGAGGGAATAATTTCAGACCACACACTTGTGTGATGAGAGATGATCATAAAAATGAGATTTTTCTCTCTTATTTATACAATATCAATGACCTTTAATTATAGTTAGGTCATAAAAAGGTCGACATGGCCAAACTACATTTAAAATCATTTTTTTACAAATATGTCATTAATTAAACCCTAATTTCATCTTCAAGGGTGACGTCATGCCCTTCTAGGGTGACGTTAGCCCCTTAAGGTGGAACGCTAGGCCTCAGGTGCAGAACGTTTGGCCTCCAAAGGCTCTGAATGCTGCCACACATGCCAACTAGCACACAATTGCCCATCATAAATGCAAACCCTAACTCTGGATGACGTTAAGGTCAAAATGATGACGTCATGTGCTCTCAAGGGTCAACGTCTAGGTGGAAAGGAAAAGCCCCCCTGGGTCTAGGTCTGTCAGAGTGTCCCTGGTGCAACGTCCTTATTTCTTCCTAGTGCTAGCCTCTAGTTTCTCTTCCCCCCTGGTGGGGTTATAACATCCATCTGTTGGACTTTCAGCCCCATGGAGGTACGACATAATCATTCCCCCATATGTACCTGTCAACCGGGAAAAGTCCTGCAACAAGAAGTACGCCCTCCATGGGCTCATAAGTCACATGGATCATAGCAATGTCAATCACATCTAATAATCAAATTACCCAAACATGTGCATCGAACCTCCTTTCACTTGGAGACAAGGTCTCATGATGTTCTATTGGGATAATCCTCCTTAAGTTTGAGGTGTTTCCCAGGTGAGAACCAATCTAGGTCATGTAAGTGTGTGTTAAGTGGCATAGGGGAAATGTTTGGGCAGAGGGTGCAGTGATAACAGAGAAATGTAGGTCTTGCTTGTGGGTGCCTCTATAGAAGGCAAGTTTCACCTTATCATGGATTCCTTTGTTTCCTAGCCCATTCAATGCCTTTTATTCTTAGTCTTATTGCTTTTGGTCTTTTTTATTTTCAAGGGAAAAGTTGGGGGACACTGTCCTGGCGTGGTGACCATAGGTGACAACGTTACACACAAGCATTTCGAGGAAATGAGAAGGCTGGCTCGTGATGAGACCCCCTTTCTCTTGGCTATGCCACCAAGAGCCACTACCCTAGTTTGGTGACCCGATAGATGGTAGTGTCATACCGCTACATGTCCATGGTCTTAATAGGCTGGCTCATCATGAGACCTCCCATCCACCAACTAGTACCTTGAGTTTTGATTTATCTTATGAGTTCCCTTTTCTTACTGCTTTCTCGGGAATCCCCGGGCGAAGCATCTTAAAGGTTTAATTTTGGATTTTAACTCTTGCCAACTACTTTTCCGCTCTAGGCCTTTAGCCCCTTCTTCCCACAAGGCAAGGTACAATCTTTCCTAGTGTGGCAAACCCAATGCCCAAACCAAGGTGGGGGAAGATGAGAGGGATAATGATGGAAAGTGGTAAGTATGGAGGGAATGAACGATGACCTTTCATAGGCCCACCCAGTGGCAACTCATCCTAAAGGAGAATCAACTTACTAGGGCATTATGTTACTCTCCTAGGTATGAACAAGTTAAAGAGCATAAATTCCAAACAAACGTTATGAAATGAAAGAGAATTCAATGAAACATATTTAAGTGGTTCAATAATAAGAGTGAAACATACCATGATACCCAGACTCATTACCTCATGGAGAAAGACTTACTTCTACTTCAAGACTGGGTTGGTGGGATGGATGTTGTTGCTGCTGATAGATGGGTTTCACTAAAGAAAAGATGGGCCCTCCAGGGCCATACTCAAGTCATCCGGCTCTCGACACTCCATGTCTAGGACCCGTGGGCCTTAAGACATGATATCCTTAGTTATCCCTAGGATAGGGGATAACAATAGTGATGGAGAATCCATCAATGGTGATCGTGAAAAATTTGACCAAGGTAAAATTAAATATGTCTCTTAAATTATTTGAAGTTTTGTGAAGAATAACATGTTGAGCCTGGTCAACTCAATGTAGTTTTTTGGAATTAGAAGCATTCACATTGAACGTAGCTAACTCAATCTTAATGTAGTGGTTTTGTTAGAATTAGCTTCTCTAACAAATTGCAGGTGAATTCAAGACAATGAACTAATAGTGGCATTGAAGGTCAAAGGTCAAAGACACATATGAAGACTCCAAACATGTAAACAAATGTTGGGGAGGAAGATGATATTATCTCTCATTGATGAGTTGAATTCCTACTTAGAAATATTTTGTGATGTATAATCATTCCTTAGTCTGCGTGGTAAAGGGTGTGGTAGTTGGAAAGGAAGTTGAACTACATGTTACCCCTAATTGTGTAGTGATGGTAAATTGTTGATGAATTGATGTAAGATTGACTTGGATGACCAATTGCTCAATTTTTACAGTCATGGTACTAGTGTTTGTGTAAGATTTAAACCTGTGAAATAAAGCAATGCATACAGATTCTTAAGCAAAACATAAATTAATCAATGGCTCACACACACAGTACATAGAGATTTACTTTGGAAACCCTTAACCTGGTGAAAACCAACCTTCCTTGGTGCCGCACCTTTCAACTCTTCATTGTATTAATTTAACCATTCACAATACAATATATACAATATTTTAGGTATTCCATAGCTACCAAAACCCTAATCCCTTAATACGAGATTAATTTAGAAAACTGCTAAAAATAACAAAATCCACTAAAATAGCAAAAACCGCCAAAAAAAAAATTGGGGTATTGCCTCGAACCCCGTTGGCTCCAGGCTACCGCGCAGAGCCGAACGTTGTGCGTAACCAGGGGGGATCGTCAGACACAGTTGTTGAATCTGATGCGCCCCCCCACACACATGCAAATAATATAACACATACCCAACAATTTGGACCAAAGGTACAGTTGGTTCCCAACAGGTATGAGTTCGACAATTGTATAAGTGAATGGAGGAACATGAACATCTTTTGGTTCTAAAGTGGAAGCGAGTTCCATTGTTATCGATGGAGAGACCATGATTTGATGACAGACATAAGTTGGAATGGTAAGCATGAAGAACATAGATGTTGTTACGGAACAACAAAGAGATTAGTCCAAGGGAAGCTGGTGACAATGGCAGTTGTGTGAAAGCAGCAAAAGTGCAGAAGCAACAAAAGTGCGAAAACAACATGATGATTGAAGACAAACAAGGTAAATTGTGTGAGTTGCGTTGAATAAAACAGACTCATGATCATTTATTAATGTGAGTCACACTTTTGTAGAAAGTCTATAATGTAATGTTTATCTATTTGATGTATTGGTCCTTGAAATGTTTGAGCTTGTACTTGGTATCTCCATGGGATGGATTTTGTAATGTATGTACCTGTATCTATGTAACATGTAAAGGGTGTATTGTTGTAAGACCTGACTAAGCATGCATACCACTTTTTCATGTATCCCTATTGATTTGTAGTGCAAAAACCTCTATTATAGAGTTCCTTAACACTTATAAGAGTGAGCCATGTCACGGGTCGGATGCATGCTCTATGAGTGGAATCTAGGAGGTGCTTAGAAACCATGAGTTTACTTTTAAGGGGAGTTCCTGAAAGACATCCTTCTAGATCGACGATTGCATTGGTTAGGTACCCATGCATTTCGATGGATGGTTGTCTCTTTATATAGACTTTGATAGTTTGGTGATGCATGATCGATGTATGAAGAGAAAGTACCAGGTTGGACTTTTGACTTCATCCCATTAGCACCTATTGAGAA
>SNQJ01S0175918.1:0-20035 GCA_010110895.2 Picea sitchensis | reverse complement strand
ATACAAAGAAGCAATTCATACCTTTTGTGTATGTGGCACATTATGTAGATCAAAGAATTTCTCCATTTGAAGTATCCATGTGATTGGGTCCTTTCCATCAAACTTCCTCATATCTATCTTAGGAACATGGTTGGTCTTCAACCCAAAGTTGGAGTTTCTCCATTATTAATTCACCTTACTTGTGTCCTCATCATGAATTTCATGGGATGCATTTTCACTTTCAGGTGTCTTCTCTCTTACGAAATTTTTCAATACTTCCATGATCTCCTCTTTTAAACCATCCATATTAGTATTTATTGCCTCCAACTTGGCTTCCATCTCTTGCAATTCATCTTTTGTTACTATCTTCTTTTGTAAATCATTTATGTCCCTACACGATTCTTCACCTTCATAAAGAGTCTAAGTAGGATTGTCTGGAGGCTTATTTGGTGTAGAAGTTCTCTTTTTGGGTGGCATGTTGGCCAAGTATCACTTTTGAACCTTGATTTTGAGGTGGTTCTGCTAGACAATCTTTCTTATGTTGTATCTCCCACGTTTCGGCCCTTCTGGGTATGAAACTTTCTTTTATGTAGTTCTATGATATTTCTTCTCTGAAATGCCACAGGTTTGATCAAAATTGGATGTGCCAAGTGGGATTTA
This sequence comes from Picea sitchensis, assembly GCA_010110895.2. Lineage (NCBI taxonomy): Eukaryota > Viridiplantae > Streptophyta > Pinopsida > Pinales > Pinaceae > Picea > Picea sitchensis. The sequence continues at coordinate 19,396 of SNQJ01S0175918.1, read as the reverse complement.
TGGTAAATTCCCCACAACTTGCTGATTTTTGTCCTTTCCAGTAGATCTCACTTGTCTAGCGTGTCCCACACAAAATAATTGATATAAATTCTGAAACTCGTACCAAAAATACTACAGACTATCCACTATCTAATGAAACTGGTCTCGCTCTATTTGGATACTCTAGGAAGAAGTTATTATTGTATTACTTGGAACACCTTCTTGAGACTAGTCAATAGGACTAGTGAGATACCCTATCTTCCACACAGTGTATATAAAAATTTAAGATGACCCAAAATCTGAACGTTTTACCACATATACCTTACTAATTTATGTGAATATCCTCTAGAGTTCAGGGTCTGAAATGTTACATAAAACTTTTTATAGAGAAAATTACACAATGACTCAGTTCAGGATGATTCCTAAACCCTATCTTGCACATGTTGTATCTCCGAAAGTATAAGGCCTCAGGAGCTGAAATTTTAACCCAACGTACCTTGATTCGTCTAGTAAATATCCTCCAATCCATTTCTTCTAAAACATTGTAGAAAAAAATTATAGCGAAAATGCCAATGTGTCTCAGATGTAGTAGAGAAACCCCAAGACCTTGAGCTCTGATACCATATGTTAAGAACCAAATATCAATATAGCATTGAAAAACCTCATAATAGGTACTCAACGCCTTGAAAAAGATATAATTTAATATAATAAGCCTCTTCGAGGGGGCAACCTCCTTTTACCCCACATAAATGTTCAAGTACAAGATGATTCCAAATGAAAATGTCTCCTTGGTATATATAGGAGACTAGGAAGTATAATTACAACTAATGGAATAAAGTCAACATAAATAAAATAACATTACTAATGCAATATGCCCCAATTAAGGGGTAATGAGCCAATATTAGTGCTTAACAAAAGGATTAAAGTGGACTTCCTTGGAAACATTCATATTATGGTTCTCCTGGTGTACTCGCTTGTGTTCATAACTGCATTATTACAAAAGGAAACATTGAGAAAGAAAAATAAAGGAAACCTACTCCTAAACCAACTCTAACTACTAAACAAATCAAAAGGTTAAGTACAAATTTATTTCCAGTGTAGCCACAAGAACATCTTCAATCCTGCAAGGCGTAGAAAGTCGAAAATACGAATAAAAGAATGTAGTATTTGCATATACATGAGAAATATGTCATGCTTACCTCCTATATATTCATTTAAAAACAAAGCAAGCACGACCTTACCATTCTTTTGAAACTTATTGATATATGAATCCTCCAGTCATTCTAAGATCGTGTCATAAAGATTATGATGCAAACTATGACTTCGACGAAATAGATATATCAATGGGGAACACATCATAAGAGGATTCATGACATCAATTAGATTATTGGTTTGAACACTTCCTTTGATGAGCTGGATCATTTCAAAATGTGAAGCATAATCATTAAAATTCAAAGTAACCAAAGAATGAATATACAATGTAGAATATTTGATCTCCATAAGAATGAGTCCATTGTCTTTTTAAAAAATAAATCATGTAAAATCATCTTGCAACATGTATTTTTTCCATGCGAGTGATGAAAGTGAAAGAGCATAAAATCCGACTTCGTAAATGTTATGCTTGGAATTAATTTCACGAAATCTTGGCATATTGAACAGATCTGATTGTGATGGAAAAGAGTAAGATATCGTGGTTAAATTATCATGTGCACCAGAATCTAAGAAGATATTTGGATATGAAGAGTAAAAGGAACCAAAGAGGAGCACATGAAAAGAATATCTTTAGCTATGATATTTAACAATGATATTCTCAAGACATTCCTCTTCACTTTCCTTAAAACTTTCACTCTGTTTTGGTGATAAATCCTTCACCATAATATGATCATCTAAATTTTCCTGATGTATGATAGACAATTCAAAACTTTCATGACAAACATCTAATCTTTCCTATGGATAAGGTATGATTTGTGGATGGAGGTTTAAGGTTTCTTCTTCGAATTGCAAATTTACATCTCTAGTCAGTTTCATAGGAATGTTAGAATGCTTAAGATCATTTTCATCACCTAAGTGTTCTTCAATAACTGAATTTAAGTACTTATTAGAGAAAGAGTTAGAAGAATATGGACATTCACCTTGACCCAACATCAAATCTTCTTCCACGATGGTCGAGGACTGAATACACAATGCTTCAAAGGAAAAAACATTTTGATTGTTAGTAATAACCTTTTCAATAGATTCTACCTCCCTTGCTTGTTCAAAAATTTCAGATGGATTCCTCTCATCCCGCAAAAAAAATTCTTCTTGCAATTGAGTGATAGGATTTGTAATCGATTCATCATTCACGATTGAATATGACTGGATCAAAGGGGTGCAAGCATCACAGAGGAGATTTAGTACAAATGACATGTCATCAAGATTAAATTTATAGAGAACATGATGGATTCTTGTTGAAAATCCTTCTGGGGATGAATCATCATTGATTAGTAGAGCCTAAAATTCTTTACATACTTGATTGTAATCATATATTTCAAAAGCATCTAAAAATTCATCTACAAATTGAAACCAATCAATAATGTGATATGCTAGAAAAGACTGAAACCAATGTTTAATCCGACCCCTGAAAGTAAAAAGGAACAATCTGCATAAAACCTTTAAATCAAAATATCATGCTTGATGCATTTACACAAAAACTTGTTAAGATGGTCTTTTGCAAATACATTCCCCCCACCATCAAAGGTGAGTTTGGACAAGCGAGAGATTGTCTTGTTGGGAATATTAGGTAATGAGAAATGGAAAGCATGTTCCAACACAGTGATTTGGGGAGCCATGAGAAATTAAATACATTCGAAACAAAGACTCTAGCAAGGAGAGATTGTCGATGTGGCATGCCTTCTAGTGCATTTTAAGATGACACAGAAGAAAAATTTATAAATCTGGAATAATCACAGGCTGAGGAGTAAAACATTTAATCTTTAAATTTACTCAGCCCTCCTTCTAGTGACATTTGTTGACGGACATGTTTGACACACCATCAATGGGAAGGATAGATCCAGACCGTGGTTGTCTATTTAACCCATGTTGTTTGGTATGATCTAACTTGACGGGTTTAATAGCTCTGTTAGCCAACTAGGGTACTAAAAACAATGAAAGGAAATAAACTAATCTAAAGCTATGATTCTAACAATCGACATACTAATTACAAAATGTTGAGCTAATATTGTTAGTATACAAATATTATATACAATTTACAAGGTTTAAATAAAATCTTGCGAAAATAATTGTTTGATAAAATTTCAGAACAAGATCAAATATGAACAATACTCTTTTGGATGTTTAAATATATTAAAATAATAAACACTGAGTGAATACGATGGTAACGATGCCACAAAAATAGACAAAGCTAATTAATGCAATCATCATTCATTCGTATGTAAACAACTTAAAATAAAAGAAAACGATACATCTACTAATCTCTAACTGATCAACAATAAACTAAGTTCCTCTCTCTACGTTGTATGAGCTCCTGCTTGTCCTGTATTTAAGGGAAACCTATGACAGAAACAATCACAGTGTTTCCTGAAGAAATTCAAGGAAGTGTTTCATGCTTTGGAGTGAATTTATAAGAGAAGAAAGATAACTAATTAAATATTCTGTGACCTCAAGATAACCAATAACTAAGGACGAAAGAAATCTCAATCCTGGGCAATGATGTTATCAACCATTTAACATCAGAAGTAAACTAAAAAATAACTAAATAGGTGATCGTTCACAGGTACAAACTAGAACAACAGATCATGGACAACATTTAGTAATGTGATATTTTCAATTATGTTATTAATTTCATGTTTGTAATATTAATTAAAACTATATTATAATTATTATAAAAACATTTTCAAATAAATTTTAAAAATGTTTTTTGTTTTTAAAATATTATTATCAACCATTTAATATCATAAGTAAACTCAAAAAATAACTAAACAATTGATTGATCACAAAGTACAAACTAGATTAACAGATCATGGACAACATTTAGTAATGTGACACAATTATGTTATTAATTTCCATGTTTGTAATATTAATTAAAACTATATTATAATTATTATAAAATATTTTCAATAGTTTGTATATGTTTTTAAATATTATAATATTATAACTATTTTTATATATATAATCATTTTTATATAATAACTATTTTCATTTATAATATTATGGGTCATTTTAAACAAAAACATTTTTACATACTTTTCCTCTATGTGATCCACATTCCCAACATCATTGGATATCATTAGCACTTGAAATGTCTCATAACCATCATAAAGGTATGATGTCAACTTGTTGGATCTTATCCCTTTAAACTATCTCACACGCCATTCTCACACCCCCAATGAATCATAATTTCTCTAATCCCCTTTCAATATCAAACAATCATCAACCCTGAGTTGAAGTTTCACTAGCACTAGATTCCCCCTCTAAATATACAAATGCCTTTGGTGTACCTCTGATTGTAGAAGATCCATCGTCATTTATTTTCCTTAAAATATATATATATATATATATATATATATATATATATATATATGTTATACTAATTAAAAACTCTAGTAAAATAATGAACAAAGGTTGCTTCTTGGTAGCATATTAGAAAAACAATATTGTCCGCAACATAATAACTTGTAGCCTCGAACTTATTGCCTCCACTCTTGAGTGAATCCGACTTAAATTATTCAAAATATTTATTCCTCGTGTTCCTTGTACTGTAACGAACCGGGAATCAATAGCCCTTGGTTGCTTTCCTTATCCTCTTGTCGTTGTTTATCACCTTCTCTCATTCTTCTAACAAAATGTAAATTAGTATACACTTACTCCGGAGATCAGATAGACAAAAGAAGTTTATGAAACTGAATCACATCCCATCGCTTATTGCAGCAATTATGTAACGTCGGTGAAGATATTTCATAGAAGGACGGAATAAATGCGGAACGTGGGCATTCGAATTTTGATCTATGTTAACACAAGCATCAAGAAATAGCAGAACCGTGATAGAGGAAACCGATACGTAGACAACCCAATTGGAGAGTCATGACGAAGATCAGAAACGCCATGGTGGCCAAGGCATCTTCCACATCTCTCTTCAACCAACGGCTCTATCACTTTCACGCCCTCCCTCCTTGGACAAAGTTGGCTCTTTCAGTTTATTCCACAACAACAACAAACTCTACAATGCCATGGGCACATGGAAACTCACTCAAAAATTAACAACAAGCTCTTTTTTTTCTAATCTAATATACACCTATTCTATTCCTACATATTTAGAGAAGATTAAAACTCACATCTTTCTTATTTTAGTGGGCCCTCTCATAAGATAGTCAAACCCAAACCAACTTTGATACCATGGAAGTAAAATGGAGAGTAGACATCTTTCACACCCCAAAAAAACTATTCTAAAAATTGTATTATTCAATTATCACAAGTATATATAAATACATTAAGCTCAAGGTCTTAAGATAGAATGACTATCTTAGTAACACACCCATTTGTTGAGAGAATATCTCAACAACATACCTAAATAGAATTTAAAATTTCTCCTAGATTTAACAAACTCCTAACTAATAGAATCTATCCACTCACGTAGAGAATACATTACAATAACCAAATTCAATAATAAATCGTAACCCTAAGTATAATCACATATTAATCATTAAGAGAATTAGGAATTAATCATTCCAACAAAAAAGTGATAAATTCAAATCCAAAGAGGATAGAGTATGTATACCTCCATAGACTCTTTAGCAATCACCCTCTAATCAAAGCACTTTATTATCATCTAACTCTTTGTAGGGAAAGTTGTACCATATACTTTCAAAATTCACCTCTTCATATTTTATGGATATCACTTCCATAATACTAATGTATTTTAGAAATTTTGAATGAAAAAAATATCATTATAAAAAATCAAAATTTCAATAAGATGCTTTGGTTTCACATGTCATGCACCAATGGTACCTACACAAGATGCTTTGGTTTCACATGCCATGCACCAATGGTGCCTACACCATCTATGTAAATATGTTTTTGTAGTACCCTTGCCCCATTTTTGTAAGTGATATGTGTACTAGTGATATTGTAATTCTTCATCCTATTCAGCTACAAACTTTCTATACAAGTGTTTTGTTTTCTACCTTTATAATTCAATCGTTATACATCTTAGTTTCACATGTCATGCACCAATGGTACCTACACAAGATGCTTTGGTTTCACATGCCATGCACCAATGGTGCCTACACCATCTATGTAAATATGTTTTTGTAGTACCCTTGCCCCATTTTTGTAAGTGATATGTGTACTAGTGATATTGTAATTCTTCATCCTATTCAGCTACAAACTTTCTATACAAGTGTTTTGTTTTCTACCTTTATAATTCAATCGTTATACATCTTATATTAAGTTTTAGTAATAGCATGTGGAGTGATTAATATATCATGTTGATGGCTTTATTTTTACGATTGATTTTTACATAGTTTATATAAAAAAGATAAACTTCATACATCATTTAAGATAATTTTTATTCTTATAATTCAAACATTAAACATTTTATATTAAGCTAAGTTTTAGTAATAATATGTGAAGTGATAAACATCAATATGTTGATGAGTTTATTTTTATGTTTTATTTTACATATTTATATAAAAGAGACAAACCCCTCATAGATAATTTTTTCTCTTTACTATTCATATTATCTCATATTATCATATTATGTTTAATTATTTTGATTTAATTAAAAAATTTAATTATTGTTTATTTTGGTACTATTTTTACATAGCTTATATAAAAGAGATAAACCTCATAGATAATTTTTTCTCTTTACTATTCATATTATCATATTATGTTTAATTATTTTATTTAATTCAAAATTTAATCTATATTATTTATTTTTTAAATAAATTTTGTAATAATTTCCTTTTATGCTAAATGTTTGGTAAATATCTTAGCAATTACTCTTGTTAACAAGACAACAACATGAACATTTTGAATGTAATCCATAGTCTAATAGATGATTGGAAAGGGTATTCTTTGGATGCTTTTAAAAAATAAACTTTGAATAATGCATTTAAATTTGTTTATAAAGATTCATTAACTTCATGGTGTTTATATATATATAAACTTATTTATTTATAGAAGACACAAAACATGAATATAAACATTTTATGTTTTGAAGGTAAATAAAGTACGTGTGGCTATTAATATTTTATTTTATTTGATACAAAAGAAGATTTTAAAGATTTAATTGAGAATTTATTTGGTACCAAGCTAATCAAGATCTATAGTTCTCAAGATCTAATAATTTGCAATGGAGTAATGAAGTGGCCAAATTCCAATGGGCTAGGGTAGTAGTGTTGTAGATTATGTGATATCCTATATCCCTCTACATAACTAAATAACAACTTTGACCTTTTAAATGACCATGAGTCTCCTGACTTCCGACTACAAACCTTTAGCCCTAACTCTAAAATTCTCTCCATGCATAGGAGCACCATTGAAGAGAATTCCTGATAATCAAAGGAATTTGCACTTCGACAAAAGTAAAGTTGACATTTTCTTAAAGGATTTAAATAGTAAATTAAACCTTCTAACTTATAAGGACAACATTGAACAACTCTATCATAATTTTACAACTACTCCTTTCCACTTCTATTAACAAGTTCTCTTTCGAGGTGTCCTATAAAAGAATAATAGAATGACCAACCCTTGGTATGATAAAGAATGTAAAATTAAGAAGAAATCCATTAGGATGCTTCTAATGAGCCCTTAAAACTTGATAAGATCAATACACACAAAACCCTAATTAAAAGGAAAAAATATACTATATCACTAAAAAGAGAAACTTTCACAACTATACAAGTTGGATCCTAAGAAGTTCTCGAGCCAAATTCTAAAATGCAATATTAAAGAAAAATAATAGGATTCCCTTAAGGACTAGAATTCCTACCTTAAAAAGTCTTTATGAGTTCCCTACCATGGATACCACCATTGTCCAAATATTGTGGAAGAAGTTTTTCTTTAGATGACATAGAGTTCGAGATTAAGCGGCTCACAAATAGAAAAGATAAGGACATTGAAGGCTACTGTTGAAATTTTAAAATCAGAGGGCCAATCCTTATCCCTCACATACACAAGCCTTCAATTTAGCATTCAAGAAGGGATTCCATAAACCTCGGACAGCTTCATTGTTCCTATTTTTAAAATGGGATAGAGGCATTCTCTGTAATTATAGGACCATTATGATTAGCCCGGTTTTATCCAAGCTTTATGGAATTATTTTGAAAAGAAGATTAGCCTTGGCTAGAAATTCATGGTAAAAGAGCCAAAGGTCAGGCCGGATTTAAGAGAGATATCATTCAACTGTGGACCATCTTGTTAATGTTAGGATCATTGTAGAGGAGTTCCGCATTACTAAACCAATCTTTTGTTGTTTCTGCTTGACATTGGAAAAGCTTTGGATGGTTCTCAGGAAATTTTTTGGAATAGGTTGGAAGAGATAAAAGTGCATCTCTAGTTGAGGGTTGTTGTAATAAGTATGTATGAGAACGTTATTGCTAAGTTTAAAACCACTGAGGGCTGGTCAAAAGAGATTAATAGCAATATCAAAGTCAAACAAGGTTGTCCCTTGTCCCCTCACTCCTTTTTCATATACATTGACAAGTTAGAAGAATGCTTGGAAAAGAAGGTTGTGTCGGCCCCACACTCACTGTTATAGTCATCAATATACTGTTTATGTCGTATGATATCGTTTTTCTATGGCAAGGAGTCCCCATGATCTTGAAAACCACAACTAACAATCCTCAAGGATTTTTGCTCCAATATGGTATGATCATAATATTGATAAGACTAAGGTCATGATTATTAAATCCAATAAGATCTCTTTTGATACCTTTGTATATGAAAAAACAAACTTGGAGGAAGTGACTTCACAAATATCTTGGACTTGATATTCACACAACCTCAATTGGAATTATAGCATTGAGAAAAGGGATTATTGGGGGATGAAACTCATTATGTTTGAAAACAATTGTAAATCAACTGATCTTGAGTTGATAATAAGAAACTCCTCTTTTGAGACTCTTTGTTACACCTCATATTCTTTAGGGATGTGAAGTTTGGGGTTGTAGTATCTATCATGAATCCTCGAGAGAAAGATAGAGCAAAATACAAATAATTTTATAACCTATAATCCAAAATTAAATAGGACACGCCTCTATCCCATCCTCCTCTTTAGAAACAAGCCTCTCCTCCATTGAGAGCATGACTATGACTAGATACCTAATGTATAAGAACAAGTTAAACAACATGGAATACAAGAGGCTACCTAAAAATTGCTTCAAAATCAAGTCATAACCACCATCACTCAAGCTGCAGGATGGCATAAAGATGCCTCGGTCTTGGCTAAACTATTGGGGAATCATGGAAGAAACCATTTGCAAAAAAATATACTATTAAAGAAAACGTCAAATCAAAATTCTCCTAAAGAGAAAATGGTGTGATAAAGAGTTAGAGGAATAAAGAAAATTAAGGGTATCTAAAAGATATAATCAACCCTAATCTAGAAGATCAAAATTATCTATCCGCTTTGCCAAGTGTAAAGAAAAAAAGCATTACAAGATAAGAACAAATTCTCATAAGCTTCATAGTGAAACTGGGCGTAATTCTTAAAACGCCATGGATGAAAGAGTGTAATACTCAGGATTAACACTAAGAGGGTCGAAGATGAAAAACACTTCTCTTAGATTGTCCAGCCCATACCCATATTAAATCTCATTTTCAAAAATATTTATCATTAATTACCAACCTTCCTAGTCATCTTAACTCCAACAAAAGTATGGTGATGTTGTAAATCTTTTTTAATGCTTTTTTTATCACGTAAGTAAAATTCTAAAGAATAATAACTAATCACTTACCCTCTTAAGATCCGATAAACCAATTCGATCTTAGTGGATGTTAATCATCATCATCACTATTATAATTTCTTTAAATTTTTATTAAATATTCTATATTTCCATTTATATAAAAAGAAGTGTTAAGGGTTAGGTTAAATGATTTGGTCTGTGATGTTGTAATGATTATGATGGTTTAAATTATTAATTCAACATATTCGATACCATTTATAATAATTGAAAATTGTAATAATATTTTTAATTTTTCATATTATTTAATATTTTAAAATTTTAAAATAACATTCAATTTATTTACATTATTTAAAATATAAATATTAGAGAAAAGAAAAATGAATGAAATAAAAATGTGTAAAACAAAATATTAGATAGAAAAATGAATGACATAAAAAATGTGCAAACCAAATATTAGATAAAAAAATGAATGACATAAAAATGTGTAAACCAAAATATTAGATATGCATTAAATGTTTAAATTATTAACTCAACATATTCGATACCATTTGCTAACATTTAAAATTTAAAAAAATATTTTAATTTTTCATTATTATTTAATATTTAAATTTTAAAATAACATTTAATTTATTTACATTTTTATTTTAATGTATTTAAAATAGATATTAGAGAAAAAAAAAATAATGACATAAAATGTATAAAACCAAAATAATGGATATGTAAATGGATACATTAATAATATTTATATTAAAACAAGAATAATATTTTTTTTTTTTTTGGTTTTTATTTCTCTGCGGTTTTGAACTTATTTATCTGCGGTTTGGTTTTGAAATTAATATTTCTTAGAGGTTTGGAATGTGCATACTAGTTCTCAAATGGGTTTTGAAATTATATCTCAGCGGTTTTGAAATAATATATATATATATATATAAGGAAGATATTTTATTTCTAAGACTACATATCTAGGGTTTTGAACGAATAATACTTATTTTGTTTATTTATTTATTTTTAGGAGATATTTTTATTTCTAAGATTATATATCTAGGTTTTGAACAGGAATAATACTTCTTTTTGGTTTTTACTTTTTTTTTTCCTAGAATAGTCTCTGTAGTTTCTCTCGATTTCTTCGGAACTTCTCTGTGTTTTTCGGAAATTATTTTTGGCTTTTCAAAGGGGCTGAGCATTTGGACATCTGAAATAAGGTTATACGTAATGTATGTCCTCATACACAATTTTATTAATAAGAAAAATAAATTACATAAGAGACATTGCAAGAGTTTACACTCCAAAATAACTCAATACCTTGCAATGAGCTATATATAAGCTTTCAATGTCCTAACAAACTCAATATATGGATCACAACAAGTGTCCATCTACAATAAATGCTATCTTAACAATCTTAACAAAACTCCTAATTTAGAGCCTAAGATACTACACCTCTCTAGAGTCATATCTTTACAACAATAATGTATCTCTAAAAGTCTACATTTATTTATCAATCATTCCTTAGATTATTAATTGAATATTCTAAATTAATAATCATTTTATTCTAACTTATAAACTATGATAATTGTATATTGGATTATCTAACATTCCCCCATATGATCCAAAAATACAATTATCGCATACCAAGTTCATCCCCTAACTTAGTAAATTTTATTCTCGGCCAAGAGGTTTTCAGGAAATGTCGTAGATCCTGATCTCTCCAAGGACAATAAATTGGCTTGATGACATCCTTTGCAATAAGCCATCTGATATGATGATACTTGGTATCCACATGCTTTGTATTTGAATGAAAAAACTGGATTCTTGGTAAGTTTAATGGTTGGATCGACCGTTTGATGAATAATGATGTAGCTTCATCTTGAGAAATGCCCAAGTCCTGCAAAACTCTGTGTAGCCAAACAATTTCACATGTTGTTTCCCATGCTTCAGATGTATTCTCATTTCTCAAGCCAGAAGTAGCAATCGTAGCTGTTTCCTTATAATTCCAAGACACCTGGCCGTGAACTCCATGTTCATTAAATAACCTCGATGTTGATGTACTCCATCATCAATACTCACAATTTCTGAAATCAACATCCTAAAATCTCACCTGGGTACAAAAATTTGGCCTTTTGTAAAGAAGACCAAAATCTTTGTTCCTTGGATATATCAAAGAACTCTTTTAGCTGCATTCTAGTGGCTGTCTCGTGGTTGTTGCATAAAGTGAGAAAGAATACTAACTGCATAAGATAGATCTCGCCAGCGTTTGTCAAATAAATCATGCTGCCAATCAACTATCTATAAAGAGTGTTATTCACCAATTCCCTCTCTTCAAATTTTGAAAGTTTCAAGTTTTGTTCTGTTGTGGGTAAGCGATGTAGTTTACAATCCTGCATGCCAAACCAATGAAGAATTTTAAGGTATACTTCTTACTGAAATGAAAATATGGATAGGGATGTTGAATATCAACACCAAGATATTTGTATGAGTCCCAAACTACCATCTTAAAACCCGCATAACCTTTTTCAATTCTGTAATATGATCCCTGTTTCCTGTAACGAGCAAATCATCTACAAACATAATAAGAATTACCAGATAAGAACCCTGTTGATTGATATACAACGTATCATCAGATTCATTGTGATGAAAAGCAAGCTTCCTAAGGTATTCTCCATTTTGGTATAGCAAGCTCGAGGAGCTTGTTTTTAATCCATATAAAGCCTTAATTAATTTGGAGACTTTATAAGTTCCTGCCCTGCAATTTCAAAACCTAGAGGTTGTTGCATATATACATCTTCCCATAAGTCTCCATTTAGAAAGTACTTTTACATCCATTTGATGAAATTTCCAAACTTTTTGAGTGGCCAATGCAAGTGTTAAGCAGATGGTATTCCATTTATCTGTAGGAGCAAAAGTTTCCTCATAATCAATGCCCTTCCTCAATACAAGAAAATCTTTAGCCACAAGTCGGGTTTTTATACTTTGCCATCGTCGCCATGTTGTTACATTAATTTTCTGTAAAACCCCATTTGGTACCGGGATGGGTTTAACACTTGTAGGATAATCAACAAGTTTCCAAGTGTTTTTTATCAATTATTGCTTGATATTCCTCAACCATAGAATGTTTCCATTCTTTATGTTTGACTGCTACTTTGTAGGTGGAAGGTTCAGTGAAATCATTTGCTACTAAGGCAAACTTTCATTGTTGTGCATCCCTTTGTTCTGTTTTTATTTTGCTCATCAGGTCTTACATCTTTCAAAATTTGAACTGCTCACTTTGGTAGTTGATGTTCACTCGTTTGGGGACTGAATTACCATTATTGTAAATTGGATTAATGTAAACAGATGTTCGTCGATCAGTTGAAGAGTTTGGAGGTGGAGAATCATTGTCGGAAGAACTGCCGCTGCTAGGAGATTCAAATGAACTATTTGAAGAACCAGGATGCTGTTTGGCAATCCGGACTGGATGAACATCTTCAGATGAAGGAAAAACAAGTTCATACAAATTAAGTGAATTTGGCGAACTTTGAATCGCTTTCTTTGATTTTAGCTTCTAACTTTTGAAGAAGACTACTATTTCTTCAACACTCTTACTTTAAGTTTCATCAAAAACTACATCCACGCTCACAATAAATCTTCCATTGGACAAAATTCGATACCCTTTCTCTCATCAGAATACCCAATCATCGTGCATTTCAAACTTCTTGAGTCAAGCTTTAGTTCGCTTTCTCTTTTCAACTAAGGAATAGCTCTGATCCAAAAACTTGGATTTTTTTAACTCAAGGTTTGAAACCAAAACCATGCTTCATAAGGTGTGATTCCATCCAAAGAAGAAATCAGAGATCTGTTCCTTAAGTATATAACTGTATGGATAGCTTCTGCCTAATATTTAGAACTTAACCTTTTTAAAACTCAACATAGATCTGCAAGGCATTCTTAATAAAGTGCTATCTATCTGCTCAATACCCATTTTATTTCAGGAGGAAATTAGTAAGTTTTCTTTTGATCCCATTGTCTGAGCAATAGGTGTTGAATTCATGAGAAGTGAATTATCCACCATTATCGTTCCTGAGTGTACCGATCTTTCCTTTAACTTCATTTTCAACAAGTTAGAAAAAAAATCTTAAATTTTTCTACTCACTTTTCCTTTTTAAGAAGTAAAACCCAAATTAGTTTTACCAACTACTTCAACAAAGAGTAAAAATATTTGCAACCACTCAAAGAAGTTTATAGTGGTCCACAAACATCACTATAAACTAGTTGCAACCACCTATTTACACGCCATGAACTTTAGTTGAAAACTTTTCTAATTGCTTGCCAAATGCATTCTTCACATTTTGAAGTATCCTTTTGAAAGTGGGAAGTCCCTTAATCATCCCATGTTTTGCATTGAGACAGACTTTCAAAGTTGAGATGTCCATATCTCTCAAGTATGCTACAATCTTAATAGGGGAGATACCCGCATTTCTAATGTGGGACTCTGCAAAGTCTCAATGTCTTGGAATAACTGCCTTTTCTATCCTTAATACCTTTTCCGCCTTCATATCCTCATTATCACTATTTTCATATTTTGTTTGATCTAATTTATCTTCACTGCTTACCTTCCATAATTAATTGATGTCCCACTTGTCGTGTATTGTGACTAAAAAGACAACAAAATTCTTTTGAAAGTGGTTTCATACCATACATTTGAAATTAGGCATTCTCCAATATCAGGTAAATAAACTTTAATGACTCCTCTTCCATAAGGAGTATGTTTAGTGTTATCTGCAAGAAAAACAGAATTAAGATGACATTCTTGAAAATCCCAAAAAAAGTCACGCCTCGATAGTCATGTGTTGAGATGCCCCTCAATCTAAAATCCAAGCATCTTTCATAATCACTTTGAAAATCAATGGAAATCTATAATGTTGAAGATGAGGTAAACATATATTCTGAACCATCATCATTTCAATCATTTGCAAATTGTGTTGTGTTTTGATGAAACTTGGCGATATTATCAATGGAAGTGCGACAATCTCCTGCATAATGACCAACTTTGTTACACCTTTTGCAAACAATTTGACTAAAGTCTCTCCCTCTACCAAAATTATGTCCTCTACCCCTGCTTTGATATATGGACGGAGTCTATCCTCTGCCTTGACTATTTCCTCATGCGTGAAAATATCCTCTGCCTTAATTGTTTCCTCTACCTTGAAAAAACCCTCTTCCTTGACTGTTGCCCCTGCCTTGACTATTTCCTCATGCGTGAAAATATCCTCTGCCTTGACTATTGCCTCCGCCTTGAAAATTGGTATCTCTATGTTGGCCTCATCCATGACTTTGTACAAAATTTCCTCTTCCTTTTTTTGCTATGACTGTCACTGGAAGCCTTACTTGTGCTTGCTTCTGAGAAAAAAAAAACATCTTCGCCAACTTGTTTTTTTTTTCAAAAGTTTTATTGTACAGACAATAGTTCACTTAGTTCATCAAATGTAAGCTTGTCTAATTTGCCAGTGATTTGTAAAGTCTCCAAAAATGTGTATAAGAAGAAGGTAATCCATTTATTAAGATTGTAGTCATAAAACTATCATCTACTACTTGAAAACTCATTTAATATTTCCTCGCTTAATGTTTTAAGTCCCAAAATATATTCATGAAAATCACCTCCTTCAGTCAATTTCTTTTGAAGCAACTTTAATTGAAGATCAACTTTCTTGGATTCAGTCTGAGTATCAAATAAATCTTTTAAAACTTTCAAGGCAGACCACGCATGAGTCGTATTTTCAATATGCACATACATCTCATCATTAACCAAAAATTTAATGAGTGCTAATGCTTTGCCATTTTAACTTCCCATTTTGCTAATGTCGTTGTATCTGTTGGCTTAGTGGGCTTAGTATCTTCTTTTCATATCACACCAAAGTTCATTGTAATGAGAGTGCTTTCAATGAGTCATTTCCATGTTTTGTAAGATTTTGTGCCTTCAAGTTTATCCGAGTCGGAGAATAAATTAATTAAGTCTCTATTGTAGTTTAGTGAATGTATGCACCAGAAATAATTACGCCAAGAAATATGAAGATGAAACAATATTACCCAAATGCATCACACCAAAGACGACCTATCGGGGCTTGGCCTTGACCCTCATATAGTCATTGAAACAAGGAAAAATGACTGAGCTTTGTACCTGGCTCTAGTCAAATTCCAAGGAACTTTCAAAATTTACACTTTACAAAATTCTGGCAATTTTGGCCCCCCTCAAAGTAAAATGTACTTTGAGTTACAAAAAATCACTTGATAAGATAAAAAGATAATTCACATGTCCTTTGAAAGAACACTTTCAACTATCCCACAAAATCTTCCACGCACATCAAGATAATGGAAATTATAGTTGACAAAGAGACTCTTTCTGCTAAAGCTGGCAGTGGCCTATCTGATTGGCTGATTGTAAATGGCAGACGTTTCCACGCGTACAGTCGCTCCAGCGATTAATTTCCTTGTGTAGGTTAACTGCACAGCTAATTACCAAGAATACACACACTACAACTGACAATAAATTTCCTCGCACAACAAATTAAGGAACAAGGATCTTGCACCAAGTTACACGGATCTTGCCCTAGCTTCACACGGATCTTGCACGCGTTTTCATCAAATCGTTGAAAACCATATTTCTGATCCAGCAGTATTGTAAATTGTTGTTGTTTCTTGTAAATTGTTGTTGTTTCTTTGAGTCCTCCGTGTCCGCACTGTGCTACTCTTGGGTAGTATGGCGCATATAAAGGAATTTGCATCGGTTTTATATTTCTGCAAGGACTTCTTCCCAGATAGATATTCCTGTGATAAGAGTATCTAAACACCTACAAACTTGTTATCCCAAACGAATTCAGTGGCCGCGGCACTCCATCCTTGGTTATCCAACAAAAATTGCTTGTAAGATCGATCCCGTGTTGCTTTATAAGATGCGAGTATTGGTCACGCGAGTATTGGTTCATGCAAGTATTGCAGCAATAATATTGGCAAGTGTGTTCACGCAGAGATACTATGCGATCCAAGGTTCGAATCTCCGGGAGTGTATATTCACGCTGTTTATTGTCTTTGCAAAATAACGCAGAGATTTAATTTTGCAGAATTGTATTGTTTACTTAGCCAACATTTGCAGACAGTGATGTGGTTCCATGGATTTTAGACATTGGGACAGGTGTAGAAGAGTGCTTTGTGATCAAAGTTAGTAGAGTTGCGGGATTGTACAGGACAGTGTAGAGTATATACACTATCTTGTATAGCTTTTTGTAAATATGATTCAGGCTTCAAAGAAGCAAGTTTCTTTACCACCAAGTTTCTGCTTCCACCCAACAGATGAGGAGCTTATTGTATATTATTTGAAGAGAAGAATGTGTGGGAGATCGCTAAAGCTTTATGCGATAAGAGAGGTGAAACAAGCACGAACAACATTGCCTCTATCTTTGCATGTTGAATCGTGCACCGAAATTACTCAGAAATTACCACAATGTTTTAATGGAAGAAGACTGATCTTTTTAATACAAGAAATTACTTTGCCAGAAGCTAATTTGCCATGGACAAATTTATCAAGTTTCAAGAATTGCAATTTGCAAAAATCAATTTTTCGAGTCTAATGACTTAAATCTGAAAGTAAAAACAATTTCTTTTCCCCTTTTTAAAAAATTTGAAATCAATAACTCACCGATTTACTGACAGAGTATGCACCAACTTTTCTTGGTCTGTAACGCAGGGATCTCTTCCACAGATCAACAAATATCTTCTTCATTTCAGCAGCACTGAGCCTCGACAATAATAATACGTAATGGCGTCCTCGACACACAATTTTACTAATAAGAAAAGAAATTACATAAGAGACATTGCAAGAGTTTACACTCCAACAACTCAATACGCCTTTTGCAATGAGCTATATATAAGCTTTTCAAATGTCCTAATAAACTCAAGATATGGATCACTTAATAAATAAACAAGTGTCCATTTACAATGTAAATGCTATCTTAACAATCTTAAAAAAATATTCCTATTTTAGAGCCTAAGATACGACACCTCTCTAGAGTCATATCTTTTACAACAATAATGTATCTCTAAAAGTCTACATTTATTTATCAAATATTCTAGATTATTAATTTAATATTATAAATTAATAATCATTTTATTCTAACTTTATAAACTATGATAATTGTATTTTGGATTATCTAACAGGTTAGTCACTTTTTACTTTGATTCAATTTTAATTTTACGTAAAGAGATTTAAATATATTTTATTTATTTATTTATTTTAAGTTTCAAAAGTAAAAGTTGATTTGAAAGATAAATTCAATCCATAATAATAATTGTTGCCTATTTTTTCTCTTATTTTCAATATGAGCACTGCACCACCTATTCCAAAAACTTAGTAACGATTATATGGAATCAGTAGGAAAAAAAAAGAGAAGAGAGAGATGCCAAAATCCAAATAGAGTTAGAAACATTAGAAAAAATGAGTAAAGAAAGAGACGTAAAAATCCAAATAGAACTAGAGGCAATGATTGATAAAAAAAATAAAACTCCAAATAGACCTAGAGGCAATGATTGATAAAAAAATTAAAGATACCATTCAAACTCAAATAGAGGATAGATTCTTAGGGTTCAAGAGTAAATTGCAGACAATGAAGGATAGAATTCAAGAAATGGAAAAACATAAGCAATCAACCCAAGAAGGAGGGGTTGAAGAAAATCACAACTTGAGAGATAGGATTAAATAGCTATAGAAAAACTAACCAACAATTTGACCCTCGGTAATATGGAAAACAAATTGGATATCAAACCCATTAAAGAGGAAATGAAAAAGCTAATTGAATTGGACCATGAGCATAAAAAATGAGCCTTGAACCTCATAATTTTTGGTATAAAAGAACAACAAGAGGAAGATACTGTAGCAATAGTAAAAGAAGAATTAAAAAATAAATCACAAATTGATACAACTTACCTCATAGAAGCAAAGAGGCTAGGAAAAATAATTGATCACAAAGATAGGTTGATCTGTGTCAAAGTAAGTTGTAATGACCATAAATATAACATAGTCAGTAAATCTCTGAGCTTAAAAGGGTCAGGAATATTTATAAATGAATACCTCATTCCCGAAGACCAAGCTGAATTAAGGAAGGAAGTTCAAAAGGTAAAAGAAGCCAAGAAAGAAGGAAAATGGGTAATATTAGAAATCGAAAAGCTATTGTTAGTGATAGAGACTAGAAGGATAATAATAAATATGAATTTGGGACACTTGAGATCCCTTTTTGGAATTGTCATGGCTTTCCATGGTGCAAAGGTCCTATGATAAGTTGGATCCCGAGTGATATTGATATTATCTATCTAGTTGAAACTTGGGAGCATGAGGAGTCTAAGGTCCCTAACATGGAAGGATTTGTCTTGTGGTCGGCATGGAACAAAAAATTCCACCATAGAGGGATAGGAGGCATATCTTGTTATATTAGAAAAAACATTTCTCCTCACATTCAACTTCATAAGATTGACCCTCTTAATCAATACTTTTG